>SJXQ01011875.1:24933-150248 GCA_006408695.1 Aepyceros melampus | reverse complement strand
ATATATTCCTAAGTATTTTATTCTTTTCATTGCAATGGTGAATGGAATTGTTTCCTTAATTTCTCTTTCTATTTTTTCAGTGTTAGTGTATAGGAATGCAAGGGATTTATGTGTGTTGATTTTATATCCTGCAACTCTACTAAATTCATTGATTAGCTCTAGTAATTTTCTGGTGGAGTCTTTCGGGTTTTCTATGTAGAGGATCATGTCATTACAAACAGTGAGAGTTTTACTTCTTATTTTCCAATTTAGATTCCTTTTATTTCTTTTTCTGCTCTGATTGCTGTGGCCAAAGCTTCCAAAACTATGTTGAATAGTAGTGGTGAGAGTGGGCACCCTTGTCTTGTTCCTGACTTTAGGGGAAATGCTTTCAATTTTTCACCATTGAGGATAATATTTGCTGTGGGTTTGTCATATATAGCTTTTATTATGTTGAGGTATATTCCTTCTATTCCTGCTTTCTGGAGATTTTTTACCGTAGATGGATGTTGAATTTTGTCAAAAGCTTTCTTAACATTCCTCTCCATTATAGTTTATCATAGGATACTGAATGTAATTATCTGTGCTACACATTAGGAATTTGTTTATCCATCTTATATATAAAAGCTTACGTCTGCTAACCCCAGCCTCCCACTCTGTCCCTCCCCCAGCCCCCTCCCTTGGCAGCCACCAGTCTGTTCTGTCAGTGATTCTGTTTCTGTTTCATATGTAGGTTCATTTGTGTCATTGCTTAGATCCCACTTCTAAGTGATAGCACATGGCATTTGTCTTTCTTTTCTGACTTATTTCACTGATTATGATAATGTATAGTTGCATCCACGTATTCCATCCTTTTTGTGGCTGAGTAGTATTCCATTGTATATGTCTACTACCTCTTCATCCATTCCTCTGTTGTTGGACACAGGTCGTGTCCATGTCTGGCTGTGTGAATAGTGATGCTATGAACATTGGGGTGCTTGTTTCCTTTTTATTTTTAGTTTGTCCAGTATATACCCCGGAGTGAGATTGCTGGATCATATGATACTCTTGTTAGTTTTCTGAGGAACCTCCATACTGTTTTCCACAGTGGCTGCACCTATGTACGTTCCC
Organism: Aepyceros melampus; assembly: GCA_006408695.1. NCBI lineage: Eukaryota > Metazoa > Chordata > Mammalia > Artiodactyla > Bovidae > Aepyceros > Aepyceros melampus. The sequence continues at coordinate 149,159 of SJXQ01011875.1, read as the reverse complement.
ACTAGCAGGATAGGAGGGTTCCTTTTCCTCCACACCCTCTCTAGCATTTATTTGAAGACTCTTTAATAATGATCATTCTGACTGGTGTGAGGTAGTTCCTCACTGTAATTTTGATTTGCATTTCTCTAGTAATTAGAGATGCTGAGTACCTTTTCCTGTGTTTATTGGCCATCTGTATTTCTTTTTTTGGAGAAATGTCTATTTAGGTCTTCTGCCTATTTTTGGATAAGTTTTTTAATGTTGTTGTTGAGTTGTATGAGCTCTTTGTACATCGTGGAAATTAAGCCCTTATTGGTTGTGTCATTTGCAGATATTTTCTCCCATCCTGTAGATTGTCTTGTGTCTGGGAGGTTTTGATTAATTGGTTTAGTGTGAAGCACTTAGCAGCCTGAGTCATAGCAGATGCTCACTCTGTGGCTCTTCCTTCCTCCTCCACATCATGAGTTGCTGGGGGAAATGAGATGACCCTGACCATTGGCTCAGTTTCCATTTTGAGTCTTCACTAAGTTTTGTCGATGTAGTGTCAGCTGCATTTCCTATTCCCAACACAATTCCAGCCAGAAGCATACTCCTCAAATGGAAAATGTTCAGAGCAGCCACCCTGATTCTCAACAGAAAACCTAGTTTCCAATTTTGTTCAGAAGACAGAGACCACACACTGGTTGATATGTACCATCCCAGATGTTTTACTTTGCATCTCAAAGATATATTTATGTTACAAACACATGTGGTTTGTGCTTTCTTTATAATAAACAAGAGATATTTTGTATGAAACTTGTTTTTTTTTTTTCCTACTGATCAATATGTTATTGACTTTCCCCCCATCTGAATACATAAGGGTCACTTCATTCTTTTGAATTGTTGTATTTACTATTACCTCATTCTTGTCCATTGGTGATGAACACTTAATTGTTTCCATTTTTTGCTATTGCAAACAAATGCTACAGTAAACATCTGGAATATATATCTTTATGCATAAAAGGTAATACTCTTGTAGGATAGATTTTAGATATGGACTTATATCGACAGACATGATCATCTGGATACTGCCTAATTACCATCAAACTGTCTCTGCCAATGGTATATGAGAGTCCCTCTTTTTACCAACTTTATATAGATTTCCAGTGTTTTAAAATTTTGCCAATCTGATGAATGAAAATTTATATCTTAATGTAATGTACTTTTCTGTTTTGTATGACTTTTGGCTCTTGTGTTTTTTCTCTAACCTATCCACTTCTTTCCTTCTTTACCACCAATCTGTTTGGCCAAGCCATCCTACTAATCTCCCTCCATCCACCCATGATCCTTCTAATCCAGGCTCCATACTGCAGCCAGAGTAATCGATTCCAAAAAGCAAATCTGGTCTTACCATCACCACACCCATCTCCCTGCTAGATTAACAACACTTTAGAGGCTTCACTTGCTCTTAGGACAAAGGTTGACCAAAATTGACTATGTGGCCTATAAAATATTGCACAGTCAAGTCCCACCTCCCTACACAGCCTCATCCGGGACCTCACTCTGTCTCACTCTTTGTGTTCTAGTCACACTGTCCTTCTTTCAGTTCCTTGAGTATGACATTCACTTTCCAACTACTTTTTGGCAGCCGAAACAGGAAGCCAAAAAATATTCATGATAATAGACAGGACAAGAAGGCATGGAAAGATCTACCAAGAGGGTATCCAATTAAGTAGGGTTTTGGAGAAAGAGATATGGAAAAGAACTGAAAGGGGAGACATTTTTAAAAGAAATAATAGGAAAAAATTCCTTGACCTGAGGAGGGAAAAAAAGAGTCAAATTGCCTTTTATTTTCTCTATTGTTTCTGCTTCATCCAAGGTTGGCCATTCAGCTTTAATCCTAGTGCTTTTCTTTCATGCTGTTACTTTTCCCCAAATATCTGGTGGTTTATGGAAGCAAGACTAGGTTAGTTTAGAGAGCTTCTGTGGATGGGTTTCTTTTGAAAGGTAGGTGAGGCATAAATCTCACTTTACAATGCAGTGGGTAGGCAACACCCAGTTGCCATAGTAGGGCCTCCATGGCATTTTCCAGGCAAAAGTATTGGAGTGGGGTGCCATTGCCTTCTCCATCAGTAAATATTAGAGGATGTTTAATCTGATAGGCTGCAGTCCATGGGGTCGCTAAGAGTCGGACACAACTGAGCTGCTTCACTTTCACTTTTCACTTTCATGCATTGGAGAAGGAAATGGCAACCCACTCCAGTGTTCTTGCCTGGAGAATCCCGGGGATGGGGAACCTGGTGGGCTGCCATCTATGGGGTCGCACAGAGTTGGACACGACTGAAGTGACTTAGCAGCAGCAGCAATAGGGAGTAACATTATTCATGGCCATGGGTAGAGAATCAGTGGTGAGCTAGGTGTCTGCTAGCCTCTTTCATTGACCCTGGGAAGAGTTTGGGAGGTGTGGCTTCCATTGTGGAAAGAGTTTTTAAAGGAAGTGAGAATTATCAGGGTAGAACTAGCTCACATATAGGTGAGAAGACAACACGGGGATCTGAGGAAATGATTGAGGACTGAGAGAGTTTGTTCCCCAGAGCAGTAATTCCTATCCTCAGCCACAAGTCAGAATTCCCTGGAAAATTCAGTTTCTTTAAAATAAAGATTCTTAGGCTCTCAACTGGGACTTAATGAATTAGAATCTTTGGAAGGGAATGGAAGCTGGCAATCTACATCTCTTTTGTCTTTTTTTTAAAAATTCTTTCTGAATCTACATTTTTAAACTGCCCACATACTTCTAATAATAAGGCAGACTTGAAATCTGTTGCCCTACAGAATCAGTAGTTCCATCTGGCTGATGATGAGGGGGTTATTTGAGGCAGGAGCAGAGCTGGACTGAAGAGGGATGAGAAATTGAGAAAGACTAGAAACAGGGTTACTTTGTGATTTCTGCTGCCATTTCTACTTTCATGTTTTACGTAGAAAAACATGAGCTCCACTTGTGTGCTCAGTATTGGTACACAGACTATGAGCCCCCAGCTCAACATCACCATCTGCAGTCCCATCCCTGGCCATGAGGAAGTGATGCTCTCTGCTGGAGCAATCTTGTATTCTTTTACTGGGTTCTCAAGTGACCAGCCTCTTGGGTTTCAGCACCTTCACTGGTTTCCAGCTCCATGCTCCTGTATCGTTTTCTATATTTGGGAAGCTGAATGGTTTTTTTCTGACTTCCCACTGACCCTGTCTTCTATTGAAGCAGAAAAAGTAGCTGTATTAATTAAGGCCCTGTGGGCTGGAAACAACAAAAGTCAACTTGGAATGATTTATACAAAGATAGTGGGAGAGTTCTTAAGATTGGACAGCCATTCTTAGATACAACAATTTGGTATCTTTTAAAATGTATTCTCTTAATATTCTTGGAATGTTGGTTCAACTCTTTTTAGTAGAAACTTTGGTCTATCTCTGTCCTGTTGTCTAAAGGAACCCAACTTTTGGCCCCATAAGATTCATACCCACTGGGGAAAACAAAAACCCTCCAGTTAAAAGGTAACCCTCATCCCTCTTCCTCTTATAAATCTTATAGTCAGTTTGATGTGACAATATTGCTTAAGGAAACCCTTTGATGGAGTCTTTTTCCCTACCTGCTAATCAAAGTATTGCTTCCAACTATGTGTAATACTCTTGCAAGTTAGCAGGCACACACACTCTGTTTGAGAAGTTCAGATTATCAGGATTTTCTCCATCTTATCACATTTCCAGTGGTGTTTCTCACTCCTTATAGATTATGTGCTTGGATAAGGAGGCTTTTATAGGAACACAAAAACATTCCAATCCAAAGGGATGGTGCTGTGAAACCTCAAGAGGAGACTATTACTACGAAATGAATAGTCATTAGGGTAGTTTCTCTTCTCATCACTGCAGAATGTTATTTTTTCTACTTCCCTGGCCCTCATGGCAGAGTACGGCCACTGCTATTCCAGCCTTCATGTTTATATGTCTTGTTCCAGCAACTTCCAAATTCCTGGGAGAAAGACAGTGACAACTAGCTCAGGTTAGGGCCCTCTTCCATCATCTTCAGGGATGGGGAGATATTCTCATGTGATACAAATACATTAGTTCCAGGAGCTCTGCCCTAGAGAACAACAGATACTCCAAAATGGGTCCTCTGAGGTGGCTAACCCTCCAGGATAAATATCTTTTCAGTAATCAGAGGGCATTTAACAGGCACATGAAAAGATGCTGAACATCACTAATCATCAGAGAAATGTATATCAAACCCACAATGAGACATCACCTCACACCTGTCAGAAGGTCTATTGTCAAAAAGACACCAAATAATAAATGTTAGTGAGGATGAGAAAAAGAGTACAAGTGTACTCCTTGTACACTATTAGTGGGGTTGTAAATTAGTACAGCCATTATGGAAAACAATATGGAGATTCCTTAAAAACAACTGCCAGATGATCCAGCAATTCCAGTGCTGAGTATAAACCTGAAGAAAATGAAAACACTAATTCAAAAAGATGATGTGCTACTGATTCACCCAGGGAACTCTGCTCAGTGTTGTGTGGAAGCCTGGAATGGAGAAGAGTTTGGGGTGAATGGATATATGTGTATGTATGGCTGAGTCCCTTTGCTGTTCACCTGAAATCATCACAACGTTGTTAATTGGCTACACTCCAATAAAAATTTCAAAATTTAAAGAAAAATATGTGCACCCCAATTTTCATAGCAGCATTATTTGTAATAGCCAGGATGTGGAAACAACCTAAGTAGCCATCAACAAATGAATGAATAAAGAGAAGTTGTAGTGTGTGTTTGTGTGTGTATGTGAATGGTATACAATGAAATGGTATTCTACCATAAAAAAAGAAATTTTGCCATTTGCAGCATCTTGGATATACCTGGAGTGTACATATGCTTAGTAAAGCAAGTCAGAGAAAGAGAGATATCATATGATATCACTTTTATGTGGAATCTAAGAAATGAAATGCATGAATGTCTAAAACAGAAGCAGTCTCATAGACACAGAAACAAGCTGCTGCTGCTGCTGCTGCTGCTGCTGCTAAGTTACTTCAGTTGGGTCTGCTCTGTGTGACCCCATAGACGGCAGCCCAAGAGGCTCCTCCATCCCTGGGATTCTCCAGGCAAGAACACTGGAGTGGGTTGCCATTTCCTTCTCCAATGCATGAAAGTGAAAAGTGAAAGTGAAGTCACTCGGTTGTGTCCATCTCTTAGTGATCCCATGGACTGCAGCCTACCAGGCTCCTGTGTCCATGGGATTTTCCAGGCAAGAGTACTGGAGAGGGTTGCCATTGCCTTCTCTGCAGAAACAAGCTAGTGGTTACCAAACAGGGAAAGGGGTGAAGGAAGGGCAAGATAGGAGTAGGAGGTTTAAGAGGTGTCAGCTACTAAGTATAAAATAAACAAGATATGGGGGTATGATATACAGCAGAGGGTATATGCTGTGCTCTGCTGTGCTTAGTCACTTGGTTGTGTCCGACTCTGCAACCCTGTGGACTGTAGCCCACCAGACTCCTCTGTCCATGGGGTTCTCCAGGCAAGAATACTGAAATGAGCTGCAATTCCCTTCTCCAGGGGATCTTCCCAACCCAGGGCTCAAACCCAGGTCCCCTGCTTTGCAGGCAGATTCTTCACTATATGAATCACCAGGGAAGCCCTTGTACATCTGTAACTGACATAATATTGCAAATCACTGATACTTCATTAAAAATAATTAAGTACCTACTATGTAGGGTAGTTGTGAAGAATAAATGAGTCAGTCTGAGGGAAAGCATTTGGAAAGTTCTCTGGCGCATGGTTATACACATAGATATACACACACAGTGGACACTTTCTGACAACAACAAAATCAGGGGTCCATTAACTTTCTGATCTGCTTTAAAGGGCAAGGCAACTAGAGGCAGATCACCAAAGGTCTCACTACCGAAATGGAATCACATGTGTCTTCTCGAGAGCAGATCCATAGCTTTGGTAAGTGTTCCCTGGGGTCCATGATGCCCACAGAGCTGGTGCTGCTGTCAGCACAAGAGGACCAGGTGGCCTGCCAGACCGTGAAGCTCCCCGAGGGTGGCAAGAAGCCACCGGCCAGCTAGGAAGTGGGTTGGTCCAGTGTCCGAGTGACAGTGTGACCTCAGTGGAAGCGCAGGCACGTCCCATAACGGACACAAGGGCTCACCTACAAGCTCATACTCATACCGGAATATATTTCAAGTGCTTATACAGACAGAACTTAGTTTGTTAACAAATGTATCACTGTCCTCTTCCTCACCTGAGCCGACTGCTCCAACTCCTCAGGAGAGTGGTTCTCCACCCTCCCCACCCCGCCCCAAGTCATTTTTTAAAATTTATATTTTTATTGAAGGATAATTGCTTTACAGAATTTTGTTATTTTCTGTCAAACGTCAACATGAATCAGCGATAGGTATACATATATCTCCTCCCTTTTGAACCTCCCTCCCATCTCCTGCCCTATCTCATCCCTCTAGGTTGATACAGAGCCCCTGTTTGAGTTTCCTGAGCCATACGGCAAATTCCTCTTGGCTATCTATTTTACGTATGGTAATGTAAGTTTCCATGTTACTCTCTCCATACATCTCACCCTCTCCTCCCCTTTCCCCATGTCCATAAGTCTATTTTCTATGTCTGTTTCTCCATTGCTGCCCTGTCAATAAATTCTTCGCTACCATTTTTCTAGATTCTGTATATAAGTTAGAATACGATATTTATCTTTCTCTTTCTGACTTACTTTGTATAATAGGTTCTAGATTCATCCACCTCATTAGAACTGACTCAAATGCATTCCTTTTATGGCTGAGTAATATTCCATTGTGTATATGTACCACTACTTCTTTATCCATTCTTCTGTTGATGGACATATAGGTTGCTTCCATGTTCTAGCTATTGTAAATAGTGCTGCAATGAACAATGGGATACATGTGTCTTTTTCAATTTTGGTTTCCTCAGGGTATATTCCTAGAAGTGGGGTTGCTGGGTCATATGGTGGTTTTATTCCTAGTTTTTTAAGGAATCTCCATACTGTCTTCCATAGTGGCTGTATCAATTTACATTCCCACCAACAGTGCAAGAGGATTCCCTTTTCTCCACACCCCTTCAGCATTTATTGTTTGCAGACTTTTTGATAGTGGCCATTCTGACTGATGAGAAGTGATGTCTCATTGTAGCTTTGGTTTGTATTTCTCTAATAATGAGCCATGTTGAGCATCTTTTCATGTGTTTGTTAGCCATCTGTATGTCTTCTTTGGAGAATTGTCTTGTTTAGGTCTTTTCCCCACTTTTTGATTGGGTTGTTTGTTTTTCTGGCATTGAGTGTATGAGCTGCTTGTATATTTTGGAAATTAATCCTTTGTCAGTTGTTTCATTTGCTATTATTTTCTCCCATTCTGAGGGATGTCTTCTCACCTTGCTTATAGTTTCCTTTGCTGTGCAAAACCTTTTAAGTTTAATCAGGTTCCACTTGTTTACTTTTGTTTTTATTTCTGTTACTCTAGAAGGTGGGTCATAGAGGATGTTGCTTTGATTTATGTCATTGAGTGTTCTTCCTATGTTTCCCTCTAAGAGTTTCATAGTTTCTGGCCTTACATTTAGGTCTTTAATCCATTTTGAACTTATCTTTGTGTATGGTGTTAGGAATTGTTCTAATTTCATTATTTTATGTGTAGCTGTCCAGTTTTCCCAGAACCATTTATTGAAGAGGCTGTCTTTGCCCCATTATATATTCTTGCCTCCTTTGTCAAAAATAAGATACCCATAGGTGCATGGGTTTATGTCTGGGCTTTCTATCTTGTTCCATTGGTCTATAATTCTGTTTTTGTGCCAGTACCATACTGTCTTGATGACTGTAGCTTTGTAGTATAATCTGAAGTCAGAAAGGTTGATTCCTCCAGCTCCATTCTTCTTTCTCAAGACTGCTTTGGCTATTTAGGGTCTTTTGTGTTTCCATATGAACTATGAAATTTTTTGTTCTAGTTCTGTGAAAATTGCCATTGGTAATTTGATAGGGATCACATTGAATCTGTAGATTGTATTTGGTAGCATAGTCATTTTCTCAATATTGATTCTTCCTACCCAGGAACATGGAATATCTCTCCATCTATTTATGTCATCTTTGATTCTTTCATTGGTGTCTTATAATTTTCTGTGTACAGTTCTTTTGTCTCCTTAGGTAAGTTTATTCCTAGATATTTTATTGTTTGTTGCAATGGTGAATGGGATTTATTCCTTAATTTCTGTTTCTGATTCTTCATTGTTAGTATATAGGAATGCAAGTGATTTCTGTATATTGATTTTGTATCCTGCAACTTTGCTAAATTCACTGATTAGCTCTAGTAATTTTTTGATACTATCTTTAGGGTTGTCTATGGTACAGTATCATGCCATCTGCAAACATTGAGAGTTTTACTTCTTCTTTTCCAATCTAGATTCCTTTTATTTCTTTTTCTTCTCTGATTTCTGTAGCTAGGACTTCCAGAACTATGTTGAATAACAGTGGTGTAAGTGGACACCCTTGTCTTGCTCCTGATGTTAGGGGAAATGCTTTCAGTTTTTCAGCACTGAGAATAATGTTTGCTGTAGGCTTATCATATATGGCCTTTACTATGTTGAGGTAGGTTCCTTCTGTGCCCATTTTTTTGAAGAGTTTTAGTCATAAATAGGTGCTGAATTTTGTCAAAGGCTTTTTCTGCATCTATTGAGATGATATGGTTTTTATCTTTTAATTTGTAATATGGTGTATCACATTGATTGATCTGCTTATATTGAAGAATCCTTCCATTACTGGAGTAAAACTAACTTGATCATGGTGTATAACCTTTTTGATGTGTTGCTGAATTCTGTTTGCTAAAATTTTGTTGAGGATTTTTGCATCTATGATCATCAGTGATAATGGCCTGTAGTTTTCTTTTTTTCTGTTGTCTTTGTCTGGGTTTGGTATCAGGGTGATGTTGGGCTCATAGAAAGAGTTTGGAAATATTCCTTCCTCTGCAATTTTTTGAAAGAGTTTTAGAAGGATAGGCATTAGCTCTTCTCTAAGTGTTTGATAGAATTCTCCTGTGAAGCTATCTGGTCCTGAGCTTTTGTTTCTGGGGAGATTTTTGATCATAGCTTCAATTTCAGTGCTTGTAATTGGGTTGCTCTAATTTCTTTCTTCCTGGTTCAGTCTTGGAAGATTGAACTTTTCTAAGAATCTGACCATTTCTTCCAGGTTATCTATTTTATTGCCATATAGTTGTTCATAATAGTCTCTTATAATCCTTTGTATTTTTGCATTGTCTGTTGTGATCTCTCCTTTTTCATTTCTAGTTTTGTTGATTTGATTCTCTTTTTTTTCTTGATGAATCTCGATAAAGGCTTGTCAATTTTATCTTAAAGAACCATCTTTTAGTTTTATTAATCTTTACTATTGCTTCTTTGATTTCTTTTTTCATTTATTTCTGCTCAGATCTTTATGATTTCTTTCCTTCTACTAATTTTGTTTTTGTTGTTGTTGTTGTTGTTGTTGTTGTTCTTTTTCCAGTTGTTTTAGATGTAAAGTTAGGTTGTCTATTCGATGTTTCTCTTGTTTCTTGAGGTAGGATTTTATTGCTATAAACTTCCCTCTTAGAACTACTTTTGCTGTATCCTATAGGTTTTGAGTTATCATGTTTTCATTGTCATTTGTTTCTAGAAAATTTTTTATTTCCCTTTTGATTTCTTCACTAACCTGTTTTTTTAGAAACGTGTTGTTTAATCTCCATGTGTTTGTGTTTCTTACAAAATGTTTTCTTGTAATTGATATCTAGACTCATAGCATTGTGGTTGGAGAAGACGCTTGATACAATTTCAGTTTTCTTAAATTTACTGAGGTTTGATTTGTGACCCAAAATGTGGTCTATCCTGGAGAATATTCCATGTGCACTTGAGAGGAAGGTATATCCTTCTGCATTTGGATGGAATGTCTGAAGATATCAATGAGATCCATCTCATCTAATGTATCATTTAAGACTTATGTTTCCTTATTAATTTTCTGTTTTGATGATCTATCCTTTGGTGTGAATGGGGTATTAAAGTTTCCTACTATTATTATGTTACTGTCAATTTCTCCTTTTGTGTCTGTTAGTGTTTGTCTTATGTGCTGAGATGCTCCTATGTTGGGTGCATAGATATTTACAATTGTTATTCTTCCTCTTGGACTGATCCCTTGATCATTATGTAGTGTCCTTCCTTATCTCTTGTAATCCTCTTTATTTTAAGGTCTATTTTGTCCAATATGAGGATTGCTACTCTGGCTTTCTTGTGCTTGCCATTTACATGGAATATATTTTTCCATCCTCTCAGTTTCAGTCTATATGTGTCTTTAGGTCTGAAATTTCTTATAGACAGTATATATATGGGTCTTGTTTTTGTATCCGTTCAACCAGTCTGTGTCCTTTGGTTGGAGCATTTAATCTGTTTACATTTAAAGTAATTATTGATATATATGTTCCCGTTGCCATTTTCTTAATTGTCTGGGGTTGATTTTGTAGATCTTTTTTCTTATGTTTCTTGACTATATAAGACCCTTTAACATTTGTTGTAAAGCTGGTTTGGTGGTACTGAATTCTCTTAACTTTTGCTTGTCTGAAAAGCTTTTTATTTCTCCATCAATTTTGAATGAGATCCTTGTCAGGTACAGTAATCTTGGCTGTAGATTTTTTCCATTCAGTACTTTAAATATATCCTGCCATTCCCTTCTGGCCTGCAGAGTTTCTGCTGAAAGATCAGCTGTTAAGTGTATGGGGTTTCCCTTGTATGTTATTTGTTGCTTCTCCCTTGCTGCTTTTAATATTCTTTCTTTGTGTTTAATCTGTTAATTTGATTAGTATGTGTCTAGGTGTGTTTCTCCTTGGGTTTATCCTGTATGGGACTCTTTGTGCCTCTTGGACTTGATTGACTATTTTCTTTTCCATTTTGGGGAAATTTTCAACTATAATCTCTTCAAAAATCTTCTTCAATTCAGTTCAGTCACTCAGTCATGTCCGACTCTTTGCAACCCCATAAATTGCAGCACACCAGGCCTCCTTGTTCATCACCAACCCCCGGAGTTCAGCCAAACCCACGTCCATCAAGTTGGTGATGCCATCCAGCCATCTCATCCTCTGTCGTTCCCTTTTCCCCCTGCCCCCAATCCCTCCCAGCATCAGATTCTTTTCCAATGAGTCACTCTTTGCATGAGATGGCCAAAGTACTGGAGTTTCAGCTTTAGCATCATTCCTTCCAAAGAAATCCCAGGACTGATCTCCTTTAGAATGGACTGGTTGGATCTCCTTGCAGTCCAAGGGACTCTCAAGAGTCTTCTCCAGCACCACAGTTCAAAAGCATCAATTCTTCAGCGCTCAGCTTTTTTCACAATCCAACTCTCACATCCATACATGACTACTGGAAAAACCATAGCCTTGACTAGACGGACCTTTGTTGGCAAAGTAATGTCTCTGCTTTTGAATATGCTATCTAGGTTGGTCATAACTTTCCTTCCAAGGAGTAAGCGTCTTTTAATTTCATGGCTGCAAAAATCTTCTTATACCCTTTCTTTTTCTCTTCTTTTTCTCGGGCCCCTATAATTTGAATGTTGGTGCATTTGATATTGTCCCAGAAGTCTCTGAGACTATCCTCAGTTCTTTTCATTCTTTTTACTTTATTCTGCTCTTCAGAAGTTATTTCCACCATTTTATCTTCCAGCTCACTGATTTGTTCTGCTTCAGGAATCTACTGATTCCTTCCCTGGTGGCTCAGGTGGTAAAGCGTCTGCCTACAATGTGGGAGACCCAGGTTCAATCCCTGGGTTGGGAAGATCCTCTGGAGGAAATGGCAACCCACTCCAGTACTCTTGCCTGGAAAATCCTATGGACAGAGGAGCGTGATAGGGTACAGACTATGGGGTCACAAAGAGTCGGACATGACTAAGCGACTTCACTTCTTCAGAGTATTTTTAGTTTCAGTAATTGTGTTGTTTGTCTCTGTATATTTATTCTTTAATTCTTCTAGATCTTTGTTAATTGATTCTTGCATTTTCTCCATTCTGTTTTCAAGATTTTTGATCGTCTTTACTATCATTATTTTTGAATTATTTTTCAGGTAGTTTGCCTATTTCATCTTCATTTATTTGGACTTCTGTGTTTCTAGTTTGTTCCTTCATTTGTGTAGTATTTCTCTGCATTTTCATTATTTTTTTAACTTATTATGTTGAAGTCTCCTTTTCCCAAGCTTCAAGGTTGAATTGTTTCTTCCTTTTAGTTTCTGCCCTCCTAAGGTGGGTCCAGTGGTTTGTGTAAGCTTCCTATAGGGTGAGATTTGTGCTGAGTTATTTGTTTGTTTGTTTGTTTTTCCTCTGATGGGCATGGCTGAGTGAGGTGGTAATCCTGTCTGCTGATGACTGGGTTTGTATTTTTGTTTTGTTTGTTGTTTAGATGAGGTGAACAACTTCATCTGGTGGTTGGGTGATGGCCAGGTCTTGTATTCAAGTGGTTTCCTTTGTGTGAGTTCTCACTGGTTGATACCCCCTAGGGTTAGTTCTCTGGTAGTCTAGGGTCTTGGAGTCAGTCTCCCACTCCAAAGGCTCAAGGCTTGATCTCTGGTCAGGAATGAAGATTCCACAAGTGGTTTGTTATGTCATTAAGTGAAATTAAAACAAATATCCAAAAATGAAAAACCAAAGATGTATCCCAGACAAACTGCAGTTACAAAATCAGGCAAATAAGAATTAAAATAGTGGAATATACACATATACATATACACCCATGACCAAAATCAAAACCGTCCAACAAAAATAAAGTACGATAGATTGATCTGGCAAACAATGGAAACCAAAAATTATATCTACCAGTTAAGAACAAAACTAACTAAAGCAACAAACTGGAAAACTAAACTAAAGCAAGGTGCCAATTGGAGAATAAAGCAATGAAAATAAAGCTAACAAAATGTTGAGAGGAAAGGAAAGAAAGAAAAGAAAGAAAGAATAGGTATGCAAAGTTAAATAGAGGTAGATGTAGAAGATTTATATACATTAAAGAGTAACTGCAAGGGGCAAAGAACAGTAGGAAAAGCAAAAGAATAAATGGAGAAAAATAATAATAGGTTAAAAATAAAATTAAAAAAAAAAAAAGAAGCAAAAGAAAAAGGAAAGCTCCACAGAACTGCAAAAGCCCAACATAGAGGCAGAGGTTTATAACAACTATAAAAAATGTGACTGAGGCAAAAAAAAAAAAAAAAACCCTCAAAAGCTTAATTAGATTTCATAGTGCCAATAAAATTGACAACTACAACGGGGGGTGGGGGGAATGAAAAGGGAAAAAAATCCAAAAGAATTGACAGAACAAGTCAAAACATGAGTTTTTCTTGAGTCCCTGCTGTCAGAGTCCTTTCCCTCACTGGGAGTCACAGTCCGCCTCACCTCCCTAGGATGCCTTCCAACACTGTGCTGATCTCTGGACCTGCTCTGGGGGCAGCTCAGATTCTAGTCTGGTCCTTCTCCTATGTGTTCTTGCCTCCAGTGTCCACAGCTGTCAGAATTAGTGCGTTTTCTTTTGTGGGAGATCTCAGTGACCTTTTATATATTCCATAGACACAGAATCTGCCTAGTTGATTGTGTGAATTTAATCTGCAGCTTGTACAGCTGGTGGGAAGGTTTGGGGTCTTCTTCCTTAGCCACACGGCCCCTGGGTTTCAACTATGATTTTATTGCCACCTCTGCATGTTGGTCATCCCCTGGGGTTCACTCCTGAGGCTGCCCTGGAGGACTTGGGTCTGCCCCAGTGAGGGCCAGGTGTGGAGGCGGTGCAGCTGCTTGGGTCTCAGGGGTTCTGGCAGCAGCAGGACTCAGGGGAATTGGCAGCCAGGGCAGCAGGAAATACAGTGCTCTAGAAGGGTATTGCAACCAGTATTGGCCAATAGGCTCTAGTATTCTTGCCTGGAGAACCCCCCTCCCTGACAGAGAAGCCTGGCAGACCACAGTTCACAGAGTCGCAAAGAGTCGGACACGACCGAAGCTATCCTGTGTGCATAGACACAAGACTTTTTGTGGCAGCTCTGACCCAGCAAGAGGTGAGCATGAAGGTGGTGCAACAACTTGGCTTGTGGGGACCCTGGTGGTGCCAGGTGTGCAGGGACACGGACTGCCTCTGCCATAGGAGTTATGGCCCTATCAGAATCTTTTTTCAAGCCTCTTGTAGCTGGCGATCAGAAGGCCTCTTTGGCCAGTCTTTCACTGTTGCTCCACGGTTCAGGCACTTAGACGGCTTCCTTGCCTAGGGTGCTTCTCTGTTGTTCAATGGGTCGGGCACATAGAGGACCCCCCCCCCCCCAAGCTGGGGTCCTACTGTGTAGATTAGCACATCAGACACTTAAAGGGGCACCGTGGCTGGGGTCCTACCCTGTAGTTCAGTGTGTCAGGCATTTGACAGGGCAGCCTTTCTATTATTCAGCTGCTGATACTGGCGTGTGGGGAGAGAGAGGCTATGGTGATGGCTCCATCCTCTACGCGTGACTCAGCAGTATCGCCTTGCTTCCATGGCTGCTTGGCTTTCCTCCACAGCCATTTCCCACCACAATCTCCTCCCTCACCTCCCCTCACTCCATGTCTCCACAGTCAACATCAGCCCTCACCCTGGGATTGCTCCACAATCCTTAAACTCCAGCTTCCAGCTGCTGCACCTTCTAGGGGACCTACGTCCCTGTCTGGGGTATGTATGGCTGTGGCAAGGACTATCTGATTCTCATTCCATTTAGGCTGCCACAGATTAGCTGTTTCACTCTCAACCTTAAACGTTTCTCCTCTGACTCAGACAGTTGCCCTGATGTGAGGATGAGACCCCTGCCCCCTACTTCATTTCCCCCACCTGGTAAGGGCAGGTAAGGGCAGGTCCAGTCTTACTAACTGTAAGGTCTGGAGTTAGAGTAGGCGAGGTTCAGAAAAAGAATGAGACTGGCACTCTACAGGAACAGATCGCCTTTAATGAGATGAGAAGGGGCAGCAGTCAGATTAGCGAGCTGCGAAGGCAATGGCACCCCACTCCAGTACTCTTGCCTGGAAAATCCCATGGACGGAGGAGCCTGGTAGGCTGCAGTCCATGAGGTCGCTAAAAGTCGGGCTCGACTGAGCGACTTCACTTTTACTTTTCACTTCCATGCATTAGGAGAAGGAAATGGCAACCCACTCCAGTGTTCTTGCCTGGAGAATCCCAGGGACAGAGGAGCCTGGTGGGAGGCCATCTATGGGGTCGCACAGAGTCGGACACGACTACGTGACTTAGCAGCAGCAGCACTTATCTAAGAAAAGAGTGAGTATATATAGGCATGTATGTAGGAAGCTACTGTCGTAAGGGGCCTGTTTTCTCCAAGTTTGCTGGGAGTAGTTATCCCTTAAACAGCTAGGGCAAGGAGTTCTGGAGATCGGCCAGAGGCTGGGCTGGCTTGGAGCTGGGTGTAATCAACCTGATGTCTATTTTTTCTTTGGATGAGAGAGTTCTTTGCTTTGCCTAGAATGATGGGGAGGACCTGGAGGGGAGTTTTAACTCCAGGCTACCTTGAGCCATGCAACTTTCCTTCATAACACTCCAGTTTTTTTCGCCTAGTTTCTTGATCCTACTGAGTTTTGCGTGGTTCTGTATATTCTTTTCTTATTGTCAAGTACTCCTGTCCACTCTCAGCTGGTATTCTGCAGGCACTTTTGTGTCTGAAGGTGTATTCCTGATGTACTCCATGCCCACCTATTCCTCTGCCATCTTGTTATCCCTGGAGAGTGGCCTTTGCGGTGCAGGTCTTGAGTGGGTGTTGGAGGCTCATGCAAACACGTGCTTTGCTCACCTTCATTAAGGTCTGGGTCCCTCCACCTCTTTGCTTAGTCCACCAAGAACAATGCCAATCAGTGAATAAGGTCCTAACTGTTGGACCTTTCATACATCGGAAAGATGGTACGGTGAAAGAGTTGATCCCAGGCTTCTCCCATTTTCCATTGTTTTGTTTGGTTTTTTTTTCATCACAGACCCATTGTTCGAAGGAACTGCGTGCTGGGAGCTTGTGACGCATGTTGGCGTGCAGGCCCTTGGAAGCCCTGCACCACAGCCTGTGGCCGAGGCTTCCAGTCTCGGAAAGTTGACTGTGTCCACCCAGGGAGCTGCAAGCCGGTGACTAAGACACGCTGTGCACCGGGGAAGAAACCTGCTTCCTGGCAGCACTGCCTGGGGCCTTCCTGTGACAGTACGTACCCCTCACAGGTATCACAACCGCCCCCAAACCTTGTCCTAACCTGACCTCAGGGAGCCACCTTGTCAGGGTCTCATCCACAGGGCCATTCTGAACGGGTGTGGGATCTTGGGATGTTGGGGGAGTAGCTGCTTTGATGTGGGTGTGGCTCGGTGTTCTTTAGAGAAAAACCAGTTGAGGGAGTAGGGTGGCCAGTGGCCTTCTAGCAGACTCCAATCACCTCTCCACAGAATCCCTCCTGCCTGGAGTCTCAGCCCCTCTGCCAGGGCTTCCCTTGATAGGGTTGGGCAGGCATGCCAGTGTCCTGAAGTTCTCTGTGAAATGGAATCATGTACATATTTTTCTAGAAAGCAGGTCCATAGCTTTGGTAAGTTTTCCCCAGGGTCCATGATGCTCCCAAAGCTAGTGAGAGGAGCAGGTGGCCTGAGGGATCTGAAGTCCCCACAGGGCAGCGAGAAGTCACCTGGCCCAGCTAAGAAGTGGGTCCAGGGCACTTTGTTTCAAATGTTATTTATTTATCTATTATTTTTGGCTGCACTTGCTTCTTCGTCTGGCTGCACTTGGGTCCTCATTGCTGCACAGGCTTTTTCTCTGTAGCTGTGGTGAGTGGGACTGACTCCAGTTGCAGTGCACAGACTTCTCATTGAAATATCTGCTCTTGTTGCGGAGCATGGGCCCTAGGGTGCGTGGGCTCAGTAGCGGCTCCCGGTCACTAGAGCATAGTCCCATTTGGCTCACAGGCTTAGTTACCCCATGGCATGTGGGATCTTCCCAGACCAGGGATTGAACTCCATATCTCCTGCATTGCCAGGCAGATTCTCATCCACTGAGCCGCCAGGGAAGCCCTCAGGGCACTTCTGACTCTAGTGCACAGCAATGACCCTGACCCAAGCCTAGTTACTTTGCTTCACTCTGCGATCTTGGTTTCTACTTTTCATAAAACTAGGTCTCTAATGAGCTCCGTGTTAAATGGATATGTATATATATATTTTTCAGGAGACTGCACAGACACAACTCACTACTGTACGTTTGTAAAGCATCTTCATTTGTGTTCGCTAGACCGCTACAAACGAAGGTGCTGCAGTCGTGTCAAGAAGGATAAAACTTTATGGGGGTCATTATGCTGCTGTGAAGGTAAAACAAAAATGTAAAAGCTCTTTTTCCCCCATGTAGCTTGATCCAAAATATGTGTAATACTTCTATAAAAGTCTCTCGATTCTACGATCAAACCGAAGTCGATGCAAAATCACCGCTGTTAACATTGGATGCTGTCTTGTCCCCATGACTGGTTTTTAATTCCAACTCTTTTAAGTGACATATATTCTAGGACTAACATAAAATCCCGTAAGCAGCAGGCACGCCTTTGCACTTGGGACCTCAGGAGACCCCCAAGGTCACCAGTGCATTGTCACTAGCTGCCTCTTCCTCGTTTGTAGATGAGCACAGAGTGGGACATCCTGAAGACTTGGCAAACACAGCAGCTGATAGGTTCTCTCAGTTCTGGGGTTGTGGCAGGTTGATAAGGCATCTACGTTTTAGAAGCTCTGGCCACTAGTCGTTAAGATGTTGGCTCTGATGGCATTTCTATGGATTGTAACGTGTCATCTGTGAGAGAGAGTCACTCTGGACAGGCTTGTAACCCTGACTGACCCAGAGGTCCTGGGGGGAATGGCACCTTGTCCTCGCTCTTAAGAGAACCTGTGGAAGGAAACACAGAGTAAACGTGGCTGCCGTTTCACAACTGTGGAAGGAAATGTGTGAGCAAATGAGGGATCTTAGAATTCAAAGGAGAGGGAAAGTCCACCTTGTCTACTGATTTTGAAGTATATTCAAAGCGTCCTTTTAAGAGCTGTGAATGAGACTTTTCTAAGCACTATTCTCTTGCACACAAACAGAAAATCAAAGTCTTATAAGACCTAATTTATGCAGAAAGTAATATTCCTAAGGATTTTTATTTTGGAAAAACTGTAAGAAAATAATGTAACTATGAAACATGATAGCTGACCAGAGTCATTTATAGTAAATAATTGTTTTAGTTTGAACTGATTTTTCAGTGACTCCAAAGTGAATTAGGGATGAGCTGTAATGTACAGTTAGGATGAGGGTTAGTTGGGGTTTGGTGAGAAAGTTTAGGGTTTGTTTTAGTTTCAGGGTTGGGTTAGTTGAGAATGGAAGTTAAATTGGGGTTGAGGCTGGAGTTGACTTTATGGATTAGGGTTAGGTCAGAGTTGGTTTGGGTGTGGGTTTGGGGTCAGTGATGGTGTCAGGGTGAAGATGAAGTTTGGAGTGAATGATATACGTTCTAAAGCTGGGGCTCTTTCCTTACATCTTACCAGTTATGGCATTAGTTGGCGCCCAGGCCCAAATAAGTGGTCATACATCTTTCTTCAGGGTCACAGCTGCCTACGGCCTGTGGCAGCAGAGTCTGCTGAGGCAGGTGTGCTGGCCCTAGTCCCTGGTCACACGTAAGTGAACAGTGGGCTCTAGCTTTGGATGTGTCTAAACAAGCTTGCTGAGTCCCTGCCGTATCCTGAGCACCACGCTCTTGTTGTCACTGCAGCCTCACTGACACCAGGATGAGCGGTACTGTACTGGAGGGTGTGGCAGTGGGGAGTGGGTATAGGGACGTGACGAGGACACGCCAGCCCCTAAGTTGTTCATCACCAATCACACTTGATTGCTGGAGGTTTTTAAGTTAAAAGAGAGAGCATTTGTACAATACTCTTTGTATATATTTTTATATGACTTATAGGTGCAATATTTTATTTTGTACAGTATGTAATAAAGATATGGGACATATATTTTTCTTAGTAACAAAATTTCCTATTAAATTTCTTCATCTTTGTAGTTAAAGTGGCTATTTTTCACGTGCTGGTGTACCATTTGTCTTTGATCTCATTCAAACAACATTGCTGTGTACTGTATTTTACTACTGTTTCTATCACATAAGAGTTCTCTGTCATGATTCTGATTAGTAATTCAAAAATAAATGTACTTTGATTATTCAGTGGCATCCTCATAAATGCAGGCGACTCACTTGCATTCTGGTTTTGGTTGGCCTGGGGTAATGTCACCTTGGTGGCATTATTGTGGGTCCAGGTGGGCTGGACCCTGGTGGGCTCAGTCTCTGGGCTGAACTTGGGAGTGTGGGTTACAGGACTCAGAGCAGAACACACAGAGATCCCCTCTCACCCCCTTGTCCTGGACGCTTACTTCCTGTGAATCACAGCTGAGAGAATGTCAAGGGGGAAAGAAGCTCCAAGTGTGCGAGCTGGAGCAGGAGTGGAGGTGGGCAGTAGGTGGGAAAGCAGCAGCACAGAAGAACTAACACCTGTTTGGTTTTGGTGAGTAACCTCTCCCGATACCATCCAGCTCTTATACAGTGGATGGGTTTGAACTGCTTGGGTCCCCTTACACACAGATTTCTATGACTGGTAAATACTACACTATCCAGGGCCGGATAAAAAAACACATGGATGCGGAATGGTGAACACAGAGGAACTGAGTGTACCGGAGGGTCAACTGCAGGTTATACATGGATTTTCCGTGGCAGGGAAGGCTGGTGCCTCAACCCCCCACCACCCAACCCCAACCCATTGTTTAAGGCCCAACTGTATAGTGATTCAAGATTAGCAGTGAGTCTTTCTACAGGAAATTCATGTTGTGGGAATTGAGATTCCCCCTGGAGTTTCCAAGGTCACATGAGCTAAGCAATGGAGCACAGCAGGTATTTCAACAGTGTACTGATACTTCCTTTTCTTTTTTTTTCTTCATTCCTTTCCTCCTTCCATCCCTTCTTCCCTCCTACTTTCCATCCTTCCATATATATTCACATAGATATATGTATTGTGCACACATATCTCCTGTATCTATGAATTCACACTGAATTAAGTCTTGGATACCAGTCCAGCACCATAAGGGTCATGATTATAGTAAAGGTATAGTATGATTATACCTTTTTCTCTTTTTTTGCCAATTTCTGTCTCTGACAGGGAGGGAGCCTGGCTGTCATTATCAGCAATGTATTTTCTTGGTGACTCTAGTACACACGTCAAGTAGTCTCAGAACTGATGATGCATACACCCTGCGAAAGGAAAAACTATGACCAACGTGAGTACAGCATTCTTCCCGCTGTTTCCTTAGTGCATCAGTCAGAACCCTCTTCCAGGGTGATCAGGTCACCCCCTTTCTTCTTGGCCCCTGCAGTGTGGTCATGGCGCTCATCTGTTGTTCATCTGTATGGCGTTACACTCCTTTGGCACAGTCTACATGCCTTCTTGGGTTCTCCCCGCCTCCTGGGTGATGGTTATCATTTCACATGCAGTCAGGTTGGCTCTGTGGTTTACAGTTCTCGTGTGTGTGTGTGTGTGTGTGTGCACATGCATGTGCACTCTTTCATGTCTGACTCTTTACAGACCCAATGGATAGTAGCCCATCAAGCTCCTCTGTCCATGGAATTCTCCAGGCAGGAATACTGGAGTGGGTAGCCATTTCCTTCTCCAGGATCTGCTCAACCCAGGGATTGAAACTTCATCTCATAAATCTCCTGCCTTGGCAGGTAGATTCTTTAGCACTGGCACCATCTGGGAAGCCCCTACAGTTCTTATAGTTTTAACAAATACAGACAGTGGTTTGTCAACCACAACCACGTTTTCTCACTTAACAGCTCCATTACCCCCCAAATTCCTTTATCTTCCTCTTTGGTAATCAGTAATTTCTCCATCCCAACCAACCCCCTGGCGATTACTGATACATTTTCTGTCCCTACAATTTTACCTTTTCCAGAAAGGTAAAATCACTTCATGCAAGTGTGATCATACATTATGTGGCCTTTGAGGCCCAGCTTCTTTCACTGACCAAAACACCTTTAAGATTCATGCATAATACTGGGCAGATCAACAGTTTGTTCCTTGAATTGAGTCCGTTTGAGTATACTAGAGAAGTGTGTCATTTTTCCATACGACAGATGGGAAAATGACACACATCTTAGCATGACACACGTCTCTTGTATGCTCAAACAGACGCAGCTTGAGACTCAACTGTACAAATGTTATACAATTCTATGAGTAAAGTTTATAAATGTGTAAACTTTTGTGTAAAACAAGTTTTCATTCTTCTTTGATAAATACCTGGGAGTGGATTTGCTGGCTTATATGATACGTGCATGTTAGAAGAAACTGTCAAACTGTTTTTCACCAATGACATACAGATGTTCCAGCTGCTCACATCCTCATCAGTACTGGAAACTGTCTTGTGTCTGTATTCTATATGCGTTGGCTTCCCCAGATGGCAGCAGTGGTAAAGAACCTGCCTGCCAATGTAGGAGACATAAGAGATGCAGGTTCATTCCCTGGGTCGGGAAGATCCCCTGGAGGAGGGCATGGCAACCCACTGCAGTGTTCTTGCCTGGAAAATCCCATGGGCAGAGGAGCCTGGCAGGCCATAGTCCATGGGGTCACAAAGACTTGGACATGACTGAGTGACTAAGAATGCATGCGGTCCAATGGTTACAACTTGGCCGTGCGAGTTTGATCCCTGGTCAGGGAACTAAGATCCCACATGCCCTGAGGCCAAAACACCAAAACATAAAACAAATATTGTAACAAATCAAACCCCACCCATCAGGTCCCTCCCCACAGGAGAGAGGAGAGAGCCCAACTCCTGCAGGACATTCAGGAAACTTATCTACACAGGGACCTGACCACACCGAACACTGGCTGGTTCAGGGCACTTACTATTCTATCCTAAGCTTCCAGGTCATGATTACAAGGACCAAAAGTTCTTCTTGGCCCCTCTGTAAGTGTTCAGTGTTGTCAGTGCAAGAGGATAATACCCTCTTTTTGCATTTCTGCCCTGCAGTGCAGCAATTCTTGCTCTTCAGAATGATTGTGCTAATTCTTCAGTAATTAACTCCAACTGCTACATGGTACACACTTCTCTAACTGGAGAGGATGCAAAACAGAGAGGATGTGAAACAGAGGGTGATACGTCTTTCTGGAGAAATAAAGTTTATTAAAACTATGAAGAACTAGAGTGGGCGAAAACTATCCCCTCCACCACCAACATGGAAGGGGGGAGTGTGGGGGAAGGGGGACATGCCCCGGGGACAGTCCAGCCTGCGAAGTTTCACCCAGTGGCAGAGGAGGGGCAGCTGGATCAAGGTGGCGCCTCTTCTGGTCCCCAGGCCGCTCAGACCATCCTCTGAGCTGGCCAGGGCTCCTGATGGCCGTGGAGGTGCTGGATTTGAATCCCATAGTCCACTTGACTGGGTCTCAGGGAGCTCGGCAGGGCTGCTTTTGTCTTGGTCAGTCATCATGGGTTGTTTCTGGGCCTACCTTACTTGTGTGGGTTTTGCTGGGCAGCCCACAACAATGTTGTCTTATAAACCTCCATATTCTCCCAGCCATGCCCCTCTTTTTCTTGCTGAGGCCAGAGAGAGTGGCTGGGGAGTGGGACTGCCCAGCTTGGTAGGAGTGTCCGGCGGTGTTGGCCACACTCAGGGGGTAGTGGGTTTCCTCTGGGGCTTTGCTGCTGGTGTCACTGGTGCTGGGGCTGCTGCAGGTGCCATGACATCCATGGGTGCCGTGGGTGCGGCGGTTGTCAGGGGTGCCATGACTGTCGCTGGTGCCTCAGATGCCATAGGTGCCTCTGGTGGAGAGTGAGGCCCCAGAGTCACATGAGGAAGATGGGATGGATGGGGGAGTGGTAGGATTGGTGATCTTGTCTTTTGAATTGTCGGTTGTATCCAGCATCCCAGTAGTCTCCTCTGGAAATAGCCAGGCTGGTATGAAGGTGGACACCTCAGGGCTTGGAGGCTGGAGTTTTGGTGCTGGAGTTCTCCATGGCAAGAGAAGGTTTCACAAGGATGGTATGGGACCCCACCCTGCGTCTATTCAAGCTCAGGCTTTCTGAGCTCTGGCTGTTGGCCCACCTCGAGCCCAGAGACATCCACACTGACCCCAACAAGTCCTCTTCACAGAGTGGCTGGAGTGGCTCCTCCTGGCCTATCTTGACCCATGGATGCTGCCAAAGATGGGGTCAAGTAGCTCTGTTTGTCGGATTGAGGGTCAGCACGCTTGCTATTAATGATCTTATTTCATATGATAGGTAGTCGGGCACATAATAATGCCCTGTGAGCACACTCTGCCTCAGCTTCCGGAAATTTCATCCTTGGAACAGATGGGACCCAGTCACCATGACATACAGGATGACACAAGGCTCCACACATCCATCTACAGCTACAGATTCAATATCAGACTTGAGAATAAAGATCCTTGGTACTTAGGATAAAAAAGAAAATCGGAAATGCATGAATCACAGGGAACTCATACTGCTGATCTCAGCTCCTTGTAGCTTAAAATGAGTGAATTGCAGAAGGACACACAGAAGTTGCTGTCTGACCTCATATTTTATTATGTCTACTCTAAATGGCAACTCACTCCAGTGTTCTTGCCTGGAGAATCCCAGGGATGGGGGAGCCTGGTGGGCTGCAGTCTATGGGGTCACACAGAGTCAGACACAACTGAAGTGACTTAGCAGCAGCAGCAGCATAGGAACAGTAAAGGCTACATCATTTCAATCTTTCAAATCTTTAGCTAGTGTCTTTCATTTTCAGGTTATGTCATGTAGAATGTAACTCTGCAAATAGAGATTCTAGAGATGTGGATGCAGGGAGAGCATAGACAGAGAAAATCGTGTTGTTGCCATTCAACAAGCCAGCTCATGTTATTTATGAGATGATTATCTAGAGGTATTTACATGATACCATTTTCTCTTCTTTTAGACATAATGCTACCATCCTTACAAGCACCTTCATTCATTTATTCAACATTCATGTTAGTCTGTTTGCACTACCATAACAACATAGCACAGACCAGCATGGAGAGGGTGGCTTATAAACAACAGGCATTTATTTCTTGCAGTTCTGGAGGCAGGGAAATCCAAGATCAAGGTAGGGCCAGATCCAGTGTCTGATAAGGGCCAGCTTCCTGGTTCACAGACAGTCATCTTTTTGCTGTGTCCTCTTATGGCCAAAGGGATAAAGGGGCTCCTGGGGCTTCTTTCATTAGGGCACTAATCTCATGCATGAGGGCTCGGCCTATGTGACCTGATTACTTCCCAAAGCCCCCATCTCCTGGATGTTAGGATGTGACACATAAATTTTAGAGAGACACAAACATTCAGACACAAACACAGCCATGTTGAACAAATATTTGCCCAGTGCTTGCTTGCTTTTTCCAGAGCTGGGAATATGTAGATGACCTAGCCCTTGAGAAGCTCATAGTCTAGAGAAGGAGATGCCCGTGTGAACAGTTATTCTGAAGCACAGTGACAAACGCAGTAATAGTTGTTTGATGTTCAGCTGCTAAGTCATGTCTGACACTTTGCGACCCTGTGGACTGCAGCATGCCACACTTCCCTGTCCTTCACTGTCTCCTGGAGTTTGCTCAAATTCACGTCCATTGAGTCGGTGATGCTATCTAACCATCTCATCCCTCATCCTCTGCCACCTCCTTTGCCATTTGCCTTCAGTCTTTCCCAGCATCAGGCTCTTTTCCAGTGAGTCAGCTCCAAAGGACATAGTAGCTCTGAGGAGGGGTCCCTAATGCTCTCTGGAGAAGCCAACCAGGTTTCCACGTAAGTCAGGATGTTGCTCTGGGAGGAGGAAGAAGAATGTTCCAGGCAGAGAAACCAGGATGTGCAAAGGCAGAGAGAAGTTCCATGTGGAATGGAACATGAAAATCAAATGAATACCTTCAAATCAGTTAATTAAAAGATTGGATACTCATGAGGCTGAAATTGCTGGTAAAGGTGACATCTTTGGAATATTTAGAAGTTTGATTTATTGAAACTACCTACATTGTTCTACCACCTCCTGCACACACACACACACACACACACACACACGCGCACACACACACACACACGTGTACATTGTGAAATATGCTAAGCCTTCAGTGGCTAGCATTTCAAAGAAATTCATTTGTCACCTTAACAAATACTGGCTGAGCACCTAAGTATATAATGTGTCTAGTCTCAAGGATTTGGCATTCCAGTCTGAGAGATGGTTAATAAACCAGTAAACAAATAAGTGTACAGGCTATTTCTCTGTGGAAAGTGCTATGAAGAAAAGGAAATAGGGTGGTGAGCCCAGTGGTGATTGCACATCACTACTTTAGCCTTCTGAGGAGGTGATACGTGAGTCCAGACCTAAAGGACAGGGTGGAGCCATCCATCCCAAGAGGTGAGGAAAGAGCATTTCTGGCAGAGGGAACAGTAAGTGCGAGGACTCTAAAGTGAGCACAGGCTGTGCGTGGTCAAGGAACAGAAAGCAGATTCGTGTGGTGAGGGTTCCATGGGGTAGAAGGAGAAGGTGTGTGAGATGAAGCTGGAGAGCTTCTGAGGACCAAATCATTCAAGGCTTTGAAGGTCAAGGTAAAGACTGGAGTTTTATTCCCAAAACATGAGAAGCCACTGAGGAGTTCTATATGGGAGGAAATAATGATCTACTATTTTCAAATCATTTGTGTCAAAAATCATTTATCATAAAATGAAAAAGAAATCAAATTGGATCTCATCAAAAATGTGCTAATCAAAGACACTATTAAGAATATGAACACATAAGCCTCAGACTGGGAGAAAGATTGGCAGTCCTGTGTCTGATAAAGAACTTATATCCAGAATATATGAGGAACTATTACAGTTTAACAATGAATTCTCCCCTTCCTGAGAAAAACAATGGCAAAAGACTTGAAGTTCACACACACACACACAAAAAAAAGACTGACAGATGGAATCAGGAAAATGAAAATTGAAAGGACAACGAGATGCAGTATAGCGCCTACCAGAAGAGTGAAAACCAACTGATGCCATAAACTTTTTGGCATCAAAAGAAATTCCCAGTGCACTGCAGATAGATGGATAAAATGGTACAACCACATTGGAAAGCTATGTGGCAGTTTCTAATAAAGTTAAACACATACCTACCCTTGACCCAACAATTCCATTCACAGGTATTTACCCAAGAAAAATGAAAACATCTTCACACACACACACACACACACACAAACATACCAGCATGTTCTTTGCAGTCTTTACTCCATAATGACCATCAATAGAAGAATGGATAAACAAAGCATGGTATATTCATACAATGGAGTAGTATTCAGCAATAAAAAAGAATGAGTTACTGATATACATAACAATATGGGTGAATCTCAAAAACGTTATGTTAGAGATCAGGGGGTCGGTCCTAAGATGGCAGAGGAATAGGACGCGGAGACCACTTTCTCCCCAACAAATTCATCGTAAGAACATTGGAACGCTGAGCAAATTCCACAAAACAACTTCTGAATGCTGGCAGAGGACATCAGTCACCCAGAAAGGCAGCCCATTGTCTTTGAAAGGAGGTAGGACAAAATAGATAAAAAGACAAAAGAGGTAGGGATGGAGATCTGCCCGGAAAGGGAGTCTTAAAAAAGAAGTTCCAAACACTAGGAAACACTCTCACCGGCGGGTCTGTGGCGAGCCCTGGAATCTCAGAGGGAAACATAACGAGGGGAAAAATTAATTAAAACCCACAGATTACGTGCCTAATGGCAACTCCCAGCAGCCTAGACGCTCACATCCGCCGCTAGCAGGGCTGGACAGGGAGGTGCATGCTGCTTTGCTTAGGGTAAGGACTGGGCCTGAATGCTCTGAGGGCAATCTGAGGGAACTGACTTGAGATAGCAACCCACACTGTGGGATAGCTATCCCCCGAAAAGCCCTAACCTAAGACACCGCCAGGCCCGCTCACAGAACAAAGGACTGAGCAGACCTGGCTGGCTGTGGACCGGCCCATCCCCTGCTGGAGGCAGGCAGGCGAGGGCAGCCAGAGCCGGAAGGGGGCACTTGCGGCCCCAGAGAGGCATCCTCTGCTAAACTGCAAGCAGGCTTCCTTGCTAACCAAGACTTCTAGGGATTCTGGATGGTTGACATCTGCCGAGAGGGTCGCAGCCAGAGATCAGCTCCCCAGAAGAGAGACACGGCACACCTGAGAAGGAGCTCCTGTTGTACACCCAGAAAACTGAGCAGCAGGTATGGGGGAGGCGATAAGTTGCAGCCACCACCTGGGGGCGACCGCGCTTACCAAGCACCTGGTCACCTGAGCTGCTTGGACCTGGGAAGGGCACAAAACGCAGGCCCAACCAAGTCTGTGCCTCTGTGGAGTACCCGAGAACCTGAACCTGAGCGGCTTAGACCTGAGAAGTGCATGCAACCCAGGGCCCACCTCAGACAGTTCCCGGCAGAGCAACCTAGAGTCTGAGCAGTGTAGACTGGGAAAGCACACACGCCGTGAGCGCGGGGGGAAACCCAACCCAGTGTGGCCAAGTCACTGGGAGCTCTCCCCACACACGCCAGTGACATTTGCAGCGTCCTTCCCTGCCTACAGCACGACTGAACAAGTGAGCCTTAAAAAGTGTCCACCACCGCCCCCTTGTGTCAGGGCGGAAATCAGACACTGAGAGACCAGCAAACAGAAGCTAAAACAGAGGGAACCTCCTTGGAAGTGACTGGTGCAATAGATTAAAACCCTCTAGTTAGTACCGATTACATAGGAAGGGGTCTATAGATCTGGAGAAATATAAGCCGGATCAAGGAACTATCCGAAAAATTGCCTCCACACTGCCCACAACAAAACCAGAGAAAGTCCTAGATATATTTTTACTATTTTTACTATCATTCTTTATTTTTTAAAATTTTAAGTCCTCTATTACTCCTTTAATTTTCATTTTTATAACCATTACTTTGCAAAAAAAAAAGAGAGAGACCTTATTTCTTAAAGGAAACCATATATATATATATATATATACACATATATATTATAATTTTTGTGACTTTTTTTTTTCTTTAATGTTGTATGTTTGAAAATCCAACCTTTACTCTAGATTTTAAATCTTTGCTTTTTGGATATTTGTTATCAGTTTTGTACCTTTAAGAACCCAATCTTCAGTACCCATTTTTACTTGGGAGCAAGATTACTGGCTTGACTGCTCTCTCCCCCTTTGAACTCTCCTTTTTCTCCACCAGGTCGCCTCTATCTCCTCCCTCCCCGTTCTCTTCTCTGCCCAACTCATCAAGGAACTATCCGAAAAATTGCCTCCACACTGCCCACAACAAAACCAGAGAAAGTCCTAGATATATTTTTACTATTTTTACTATCATTCTTTATTTTTTAAAATTTTAAGTCCTCTATTACTCCTTTAATTTTCATTTTTATAACCATTACTTTGCAAAAAAAAAAGAGAGAGACCTTATTTCTTAAAGGAAACCATATATATATATATATATATACACATATATATTATAATTTTTGTGACTTTTTTTTTTCTTTAATGTTGTATGTTTGAAAATCCAACCTTTACTCTAGATTTTAAATCTTTGCTTTTTGGATATTTGTTATCAGTTTTGTACCTTTAAGAACCCAATCTTCAGTACCCATTTTTACTTGGGAGCAAGATTACTGGCTTGACTGCTCTCTCCCCCTTTGAACTCTCCTTTTTCTCCACCAGGTCGCCTCTATCTCCTCCCTCCCCGTTCTCTTCTCTGCCCAACTCTGTGAATCTCTTTGTGTGTTCTGGAATGTGGAGAACACTTAGGGAACTGATTACTGGCTGGATCTGTCTCTCTCCTTTTGATTCCCCACCCCCCTTATCCTCCTGGCTACCTCTGTCTCCTTCCTCCCTCTTCTCTTCTCTGTATAACTCTGTGAACATCTCTGAGCAGTCCAGACTGTGGAGTGCACGTAAGGAAGTGATTACTGGCTAGCTTGCTCTCTCCTCTTTTGATTCCACCTCATCTCGTTCAGGTCCCCTCTATCTCCCTCCTCCCTCTTCTCTTCTCCATGTAACTCTGTGACCCTCTCTGGGTGTCCCTCACTGTGGAGAAACTTTTCATCTTTAACCTAGATGTTTTATCAATGGTGCTATATAGATGGAGAAGTCTTGAGGCTACTGTAAAATTAAGACTGAAAACCAGAAGCCGGAGGCTTAAGTACAAATTCTGAGAACACCAGAGAATCCTGACTCCAAGGAACATTAATTGACAGGAGCTCATCAAATGCCTCCATACCTACACTGAAACCAAGCACCACCCAAGGGCCAACAAGTTCCAGAGCAAGACATATCACACAAATGCTTCAGCAACACAGGAACACAGCCCTGAGCTTCAATATACAGGCTACCCAAACTCACTCCAAACCCACTGACATCTCATAACTCATTACTGGACACTTCATTGCACTCCAGAGAGAAGAAATCCAGCCCCACCCACCAGAACACTGACACAAGCTTCCCTAACCAGGAAACCTTGACAAGCCACCCATACAACCCCACCCACAGTGAAGAAACTACACAATAAAGAGAACTCCACAAACTGCCAGAATATGGAAAAGCCACCCCAAACACAGCAATATAAACAAGATGAAAAGGCAGAGAAATACCCAGCAGGTAAACGAACAAAATAAATGCCCACCAAACCAAACAAAAGAGGAAGAGATAGGTAATCTACCTGATAAAGAATTCTGAATAATGATAGTGAAAATGATCCAAAATCTTCAAAACAAAATGGAATCACAGATAAATAGCCTGGAGACAAGGATTGAGAAGATGCAAGAAAGGTTTAACAAGGATCTAGAAGAAATAAAAAAGAGTCAATATACAATGAATAATGCAATAAAAGAGATTAAAAAAAAACACTCCGGAGGGAACAAATAGTAGAACAGTGGAGGCAAAAGATAGGATTAGTGAGGTAGAAGATAGAATGGTAGAAATAAATGAATGGGAGAGGAAAAAAGAAAAAGGAATTAAAAGAAATGAGGACAATCTCAGAGACCTCTGAGACAATGTTAAACGCCCCAAAATTCAAATCATAGAAGTCCCAGAAGAAGACAAAAAGAAAGACCATGAGAAAATACTCAAGGAAATAATAGTTGAAAACTTCCTTAAAATGGGGAAGGAAATAATCACCCAAGTCCAAGAAACCCAGAGAGTCTCAAATAGGATAAACCCAAGGCGAAACACCCCAAGATACATATTAATCAATTACCAAATATCAAACACAAAGAAATATTAAAAGCAGCAAGGGAAAAACAACAAATAACACACAAGGGGATTCTCATAAGGATAACAGCTGATCTTTCAATAGAAACTCTTCAGGCCAGGAGGGAATGGCAGGACATACTTAAAGTGATGAAAGAAAATAACCTATAGCCCAGATTACTGTGCCTAGCAATGATCTCATTCAAATATGAAGGAGAAATCAAAAGCTTTACAGACAAACAAGTAAGTAAGTAAGTAAGTAAAGTCACTCAGTCGTGTCCGACTCTTTGTGACCCCATGGACTGCAGCCCACCAGGCTCCTCAGTCCATGAGCTTCTCCAAGCAAGAGTACTGAAGTGGGTTGCCATTTCCTTCTCCAGGGGATCTTCCTGACCCAGGGATCGAACCCAGGTCTCCCGCATTGGAGGCAGATGCTTTAACCTCTGAGCCACAGACAAACAAAAGCTGAATGAATTCAGCACCACCAAACCAGCTCTCCAACAAATGCTAAAGGATCTTCTCTAGACAGGAAACACAGAAAGGGTGTAAGGACCCAAAACAACAAAATAAATGGAAACGGGATCATACTTAGCAATAATTATCTTAAATGTAAATGGGCTGAATGTCCCCAGTCAAAAGACAAAGACTGGCTGAATGGATACAAAAACAAGAACCCTATGTATGTTGTCTACAAGAGACCCACCTTGAAACAAGGGACACATACAGATTGAAAATGAAGGGCTGGAAAAAGATATTCCATACAAATAGAGACCAAAAGAAAGCAGGAGTAGCAATACTCATATCAGATAAAAATAGATTTTAAAATAAAGGCTGTGAAAAGAAACAAAGAAGGACATTACATAATGATCAAAGGATCAATCCAAGAAGAAGATATAACAGTTATAAATATATATGCACCCAACATAGGAGCACCGCAATATGTAAGACAAATGTTAACAAGTATGAATGGGGAAATTAACAATAACACAATAATAGTGGGAGACTTTAAAATCTCACTCACACCCTGGATAGATCAACTAAACAGAAAATTAACAAGGAAACACAAATTTTAAATGATAAAATAGACCAGTTAGACCTAATTGATATCTATAGGATGTTTCACCATAAAACAATCAATTTCACCTTTTTCTCAAGGGCACATGGAACTTTCTCCAGGATACATCACATCCTGGGCCATAAATCTAACCTTAGTAAATTTTAAAAAATTGAAATCATTCCAAGCATCTTTTCTGACCACCGTGCAGTAAGATTAGATGTCAATTGCAGGAGCAAAACTATTAAAACTTCCAACATATGGAGGCTGAACAACACACTGTTGAATAACCAACAAATCACAGAAGAAATCAAAAAAGAAATTGAAATATGCATAGAAATGAATGAAAGTGAAAACACAACAACCCAAAACCTATGGGACACTGTAAAACAGTGCTAAGAGGAAGATTCATAGCAATACAGGCTTACCTCAAGAAACAAGAAAAAAGTCAAATAAAGAACCTAGCTCTACACCTAAAGCAACTAGAAAAGAAAGAAATGAAGAACCCCAGGGTTAGTAGAAGGAAAGAAATCTTAAAAATTAGGGCAGAAATAAATGCAAAAGAAACAAAAGAGATCATAGCAAAAATCAACAAAGTCAAAAGCTGGTTCTTTGAGAAGATAAATAAAATTGACAAACCATTAGCCAGACTCAACAAGAAACAAAGGGAGAAGGGTCAAATCAACAAAATTGGAAATGAAAATGGAGAGATCACAACAGACAACACAGAAATACAAAGGATCATAAGAGACTACTATCAGCAATGATATACCAATAAAATGGACAACTTGGAAGAAATGGACAAATTCTTAGAAAAGTACAACTTTCCAAAACTGAACCAGGAAGTAATAGAAAATCTTAACAGACCCATCACAAGCATGGAAATTGAGACTGTAATCAGAAATCTTCCAGCAAACAAAAGCCCAGGACCAGAGGGCTTCACAGCTGAATTCTACCAAAAACTTAGAGAAGAGCTAACACTTATCCTACTCAACTCTTTCAAATTGCAGAGGAAGATAAACTTCCAAACTCATTCTATGAGGCCACCATCACCCTAATACCAAAACCAGACAAAGACGCCACAAAAAAAGAAAACTACAGGCCAATATCACTGATGAACATAGATGCAAAAATCCTTAACAAAATTTTAGCAATCAGAATCCAACAACATACTAAAAAGATCATACACCATGACCAAGTGGGCTTTATCCCAGGGATGCAAGGATTCTTCAATATCTGCAAATCAGTCAACATATTACACCACATTAACAAATTGAAAGATAAAAGCCATATGATTATCTCAATAGATGCAGAGAAAGCCTTTGACAAAATTCAACATCCTTTTATGATAAAAACCCTCCAAAAAGCAGGAATAGAAAGAACATATCTCAACATAATAAAAGCTATATACAACAAACCCACAGCAAACATTATCCTCAATGGTGAAAAACTGAAAGCATTTCCCCTAAAGTCAGGAACAAGACAAAGGTGCCCACTCTCACTTCAACATAGTCTTGGAAGTTTTGGCCACAGCAATCAGAGCAGAAAAAGAAATAAAAGGAATCCAGATTGGAAAAGAAGAGCCTTTGACAAAATTCAACATCCTTTTATGATAAAAACCCTCCAAAAAGCAGGAATAGAAAGAACATATCTCAACATAATAAAAGCTATATACAACAAACCCACAGCAAACATTATCCTCAATGGTGAAAAACTGAAAGCATTTCCCCTAAAGTCAGGAACAAGACAAAGGTGCCCACTCTCACTTCAACATAGTCTTGGAAGTTTTGGCCACAGCAATCAGAGAAGAAAAAGAAATAAAAGGAATCCAGATTGGAAAAGAAGTAAAATTCTCACTGTTTTCAGATGACATGATCCTCTACACAGAAAACCATAAAGACTCTATCAGAAAATTACTAAAGCTAATCAATGAATATAGTAGAGTTGCAGGATATAAAATCAACACACAGAAATCCCTTGCATTCCTATACACTAACACTGAGAAAATAGAAAGAGAAATTAAGGAAACAATTCCATTCACCATTGCAACGAAAAGAATAAAATACTTAGGAATATATCTACCTAGAGAAACAAAAGACCTATATATAGAAAACTATAAAACACTGGTGAAAGAAATCAAAGAGAACTCAAATAGATGGAGAAATATACCATGTTCATGGATCAGAAGAATCAATATAGTGAAAATGAGTATACTACCCAAAGCAATCTATAGATTCAATGCAATCCCTATCAAGCTACCAATGGTACTTTTCACAGAGCTAGAACAAATAATTTCACAATTAGTATGGAAATACAAAAAGCCTCAAATAGCCAAAGCAATCTTGAGAAAGAAGAATGGAACTGGAGGAATCAACCTGCCTGACTTCAGGCTCTACTACAAAGCCACAGTCATCAAGACAGTATGGTGCTGGCACAAGGACAGAAATATAGATCAATGGAACAAAATAGAAAGCCCAGAGATAAATCCACACACCTATGGACACCTTATCTTTGACAAAGGAGGCAAGAAAAATGGAGAAAAGACAATCTCTTTAANTACCTCCCAGAATATTGGAAATAAAAGCAAAAATAAACAAAAGGGACCTAATTAAACTTAAAAGCTTCTGCACAACAAAGGAAACTATAAGTAAGGTGAAAAGACAGCCTTCAGAATGGGAGAAAATAATAGTAAATGAAGCAACTGAAAGTTAATCTCAAAAATATACAAGCAACTCCTGCAGCTCAATTCCAGAAAAATAAATGACCCAATCAAAAACTAGGCCAAAGAACTAAATAGACATTTCTCCAAAGAAGACATACAGATGGCTAACAAACACATGAAAAATGGTCAACGTTGCTCATTATCAGAGAAATGCAAATCAAGACCACAGTGAGGTACCATTTCACACCAGTCAGAATGGCTGTGATCCAAAAGTCTACAACAATAAATGCTGGAGAGGGCATGGAGAAAAGGGAACCCTCTTACACTGTTGATGGGAATGCAAACTAGTACAGCCACTATGGAGAACAGTGTGGAGATTCCTTAAAAAACTGGAAATAGAACTGCCATATGACCCAGCAATCCCACTGCTGGGCACACACACCGAAGAAACCAAAATTAAAAGAGACACGTGTACCCCAACGTTCATCGCAGCACTGTTTATAACAGCCAGGACATGGAAGCGAACTAGATGTCCATCAGCAGACGAATGGATAAGGAAGAACTGGCACATATACACAATGGATTATTACCAGCTATTAAAAATAATACATTTGAATCAGTTCTAATGAGGTGGATAAAACTGGAGACTATTATACATAGTGAAATAAGCCAGAAAGAAAAACACCAATACAGTATTCTATTCCATTCAGTTGCTCAGTCATGTCTGACTCTTTGTGACCCCATGAATCGCAGCACACCAGGCCTCCCTGTCCATCACCAACTCCCAGAGTTCACTCAAACTCATGTCCATTGAGTCGGTGATGCCATCCAGGCATATTATCCTCTGTCAGTCCCTTTTCCTCCTGCCCTCAATCCCTCCCAGCATCAGAGTCCTTTTCAATGAGTCAACTCTTTGCATGAGGTGAGCAAAATACTGGAGTTTCAGCTTTAGCATCATTCCTTCCAAAGAACACTCAGGACTGATCTTCTTTGGAATGGACTGGTTGGATCTCCTTGCAGTCCAAGGGACTCTCAAGAGTCTTCTTCAACACCACAGTTCAAAAGCATCAATTCTTCAGTGCTCAGCTTTCTTCACAGTCCAACTCTCACATCCATACATGACTACTGGAAAAACCATAGCCTTGACTAGACAGACCTTTGTTGGCAAAGTAATGTCTCTGTTTTTGCATATGCTATCTAGGTTGGTAATAACTTTCCTTCCAAGGAGTAAGGGTCTTTTCATTTCATGGCTGCAGTCACCATCTGCAGTGATTTTGGAGCCCAAAAACATAAAGTCTGACACTGTTTCCACTGTTTCCCCATCTATTTCCCATGAAGTGATGAGACCAGATGCCATGATCTTCGTTTTCTGAATGTTGAGCTTTAAGCCAACTTTTTCACTCTCCTCTTTCACTTTCATCAAGAGGCTTAGTTCCTTTTCACTTTCTGCCATAAGGGTGGTGTCATCTGCATATCTGAGGTTAAATGCATAGAAATGTGTATTATTAGTAGTCTGTAGTGTTAGTTACTCAGTCATGCCTGACTTTCTGCAATCCCATGGACTGTAGCCTGGCAGGCTCCTCTGTCTCTGTCCTCACATAACCTCTTCTCTAATACACACAGAAAAGAGAGTTCTGAGTGTCTCTTCTACTTCTTACAAGGCCACTTCCTCTCAGACTAAGCCCCACCCTTTGGCCTCATTTAACCTCTAACCTCCTAAGGACCCTGTCTCTAAATATAGTCACATTTGTGGTTAGGACCTCACTGTATAAATTCTGAGGGAGGGATACAGTTTGGTCCATAACATTCTGCATTTTCCCCAAATGTATGTCCTTCTCATAGACACAATACACTCACCCCATCTCAACATCCCCAGAATTCTTTTTTAAAAAATAATTTATTTTTTAATTAAAGGATAATTGCCTTTCAGAATTTTGTTATTTTCTGTGAAACCTCAACATGAATCAGCCATAGGTATACATATGTCCTCTCCATCTTAAACCTCTGTCCCATCTCCCTCTCCATCCCACCCCTATAGGTTGATATGGAGCCCCTGTTTGAGTTCCCAGAGACATACAGTAAATTCCCATCGGCTATCAATTTTACATATGGTAATGTAAGTTTCCATGTTACTCTCTCCATACATCTCACCCTCTCCTCCCCTTTCCCCATGTCCATAAGTCTGTTCTCTATGTTTGTTTCTCCATTGCTGCGTTGCAAATAAATTCTTAAGTACCATTTTTCTAGGTTCCGTGTATATGCTTAAGAATATATTTATCTCTCTTTCTGACTTCCTTCATTCTGTATAATAGGCTCTAGGTTCATCCACCTCATCAGGACGCACACAAATGTGTTCCTTTTATGGCTGAGTATTATTCCATTGTGTATATGTACCACAACCTCTTTATCCATTCTACTGTTGATGGACATCTAGGTTGCTTCCATGTTCTAGCTATTGTAAATAGAGCTGCACTGAACATTGGGGAACATGTGTTTTTTTCAGTTTTGGTTTCCTCAGGGTATATGCCTAGAAGTGGGATTGCTGGGTCATCAGTTCAGTTCAGTTCAGTCGCTCAGTCGTGTCCGACTCTTTGCGACCCCATGAATCCCAGCACGCCAGGCTTCCCTGTCCATCACCAACTCCCGGAGTTCACTCAAACTCACGTCCATCGAGTCGGTGATGCCTTCCAGCCATCTCATCCTCTGTCGTCCCCTTCTCCTCCTGCCCCCAATCCCTCCCAGCATCAGAGTCTTTTCCAATGAGTCAACTCTTCGCATGAGGTGGACAAAGTACTGGAATATCAGCTTTAGCATCATTACCTCCAAAGAACACCCAGGGCTGATCTTCAGAATGGACTGGTTGGATCTCCTTGCAGTCCAAGGGACTCTCAAGAGTCTTTTCCAACACCACTGTTCAAAAGCATCAATTCTTCGGCGCTCAGCTTTCTTCACAGTCCAACTCTCACATCCATACATGACCACTGGAAAAA
This sequence comes from Aepyceros melampus, assembly GCA_006408695.1. Lineage (NCBI taxonomy): Eukaryota > Metazoa > Chordata > Mammalia > Artiodactyla > Bovidae > Aepyceros > Aepyceros melampus. The sequence continues at coordinate 112,160 of SJXQ01011875.1, read as the reverse complement.
CCATACTCTTGACTAGACGGACCTTTGTTGACAAAGTAATGTCTCTGCTTTTCAATATGCTATCTAGGTTGGTCATAACTTTTATTCCAAGGAGTAAGCATCTTTTAATTTCATAGCTATAGTCACCATCTGCAGTGATTTTGGAGCCCAAAAAAATAAAGTCTGACACTGTTTCCACTGTTTCCCCATCTATTTCCCATGAAGTGATGAGACCAGATGCCATGATCTTCGTTTTCTGAATGCTGAGCTTTAAGCCAACTTTTTCACTCTCCTCTTTCACTTTCATCAAGAGGCTTTTTAGTTCCTCTTCACTTTCTGCCATAAGGGTGGTGTCATCGGCATATCTGAGATTATTGCTATTCCTCCTGGCAATCTTGATTCCAGCTTGTGCTTCTTCCAGCCCAGGGTTTCTCATGATGTACTCTGCATAGAAGTTAAATAAGCAGGGTGACAATATACAGCCTTGATGTGCTCCTTTTCCTATTTGGAACCAGTCTGTTGTTCCATGTCCATGTGGTGGTTTTATTCCTAGTTTTTAAGGAACTTCCATACCATCTTCCATACTGGCTGTATCAGTTTACATTCCCACCAACAGTGCAAGAGGATTCCCTTTTTTCCACACCCTCTTCAGCATTTGTTGTTTGCATAATTTTTGATAATGGCCATTCTGACCCGTGTGAGGTGACAGTCTCATTGTAGTTTTGATTTGCATTTCTCTAATAACAATCAATATTGACCATCTTTTCATGTGTTTGTTAGCCATCTGTATGTCTTCTTTAGAGAAATGTCTTGTGTAGGTCTTTTGCCCCACTTTTTGATTCGGCGGTTTGTTTTTCTGGTAGTGAGATGTATGAGCTGCTTGTATACTCTGGAAATTAATCGTTTGTCAGTTGTTTCAACCTTGCTTATAGTTTCCTTTGCCGTGCAAGACCTTTTAAGTTTAATCAGATCCCACTTGTTTACTTTTGTTTTCATTTCCATTACTCTAGGAGGTGGGTCATGGAGGTTGTTGCTTTGATTTATGTCATCAAGTGTTCTGCCTATGCTTTCCTCTAAGAATTTTATAGTTTCTGACCTTACATTTAGGTCTTTAATCCATTTTGAGTTTATCTTTGTATGTGGTATTAGGAAATGTTCTAATTTGTTTTTTTTACATCAACATCCTCAGAATTCTTAAACCATTCAAACATCAATTCCAAGTACAAATCTCATTAAAATGTCACTTCATCAGGTACAGATGAGAAGTAACACATAAAATTAATCCTCGCTGAATGCATAAAGAAAAATACAATATATTGTTGAAACACATAACAGAAAATTTGGATAAGCAAAGGTACTCTGAGTGCTATAAAGAAGCCCATTCCCTAAAATGAACCAGAACACATACTTCCAATTCAAATTGCCATAGAATTCTTTTCTCAGAACCTCATATGATTTTGACATGCATATGGGAGATGAGTGAGGACAAGAGATTTTTAGAAAAACAAATCGATAGAAGGATAGACTTTCCAAATGTGATGTTGGAGTGTCCTACAAAACTGCTGTAAGTGAAACAGTGCAGCATTAGTGCAGAACACACTGAAGTCATGCAGTATAAGAGAAGTACAGAAACAGATCCATTATAAAAGAGTTTAAACCCAAAAGCAGTTAGTCATAGAGGGAAGAAGAGTTTTTAAAAAATGAACACTATAAAACTACAGAAAGTTTTCTTAAGGACATGAAAGAATGTGTTGATGCTCCGTCATGTCCAATTCTTTGTGACCCCATAGACTGTAGCCCGCTAGGCTCCTGTACCCATGGCATCCTCCAGGCATGAATACTGGAGTAGGTAGCCATTCTCTTCTCCAGGGAATCTTCCTGACCTGAGCATTGAACCCAGGTCTCTGCATTGCAGGTAGATTCTTTACCATCTGAGTCACCAGGGAAGCCCAAGGACTGTTAAAGAAGATCTAAATAAAGGCATTTATTTATGGAATATGCATTGTATAGTTATGGATCAAAAAGCTTAATATTATTCACGTGACAGTAAATGCATCTATACATTCAACACAGTCCCCATCAAAATCCCAGCTTCGTTGCAGAAATTGGCAAGCTGATCTTAAAATTCATATGGAAATATAAAGGACCCAGGATAGCCAAAGCAATCTAGAGAAAGAACAAAGTTAGAGGGCTCAGACATGTCAGTTTCAAAACCTACTACAAGACAATCAAGACAGTGCAGTACTAACATGGGCCTTCTCGGTGGCTCAGCAGTAAAGGACCCACCTGCTAATGCAGAAGACGCGGGTTTGATCCCTGGATCTACTCACTCCACTGTTCTTGCCTGGGAAATCTCATGGACAGAGGACTCTGGCAGGCTGCAGTCCACACTGTCCATGGGATCACAGAGAGTTGGATGTGACTTAGTGACTGAACAGCAACACGGTGCTAACCTAGCGTAGACACATAGATTGATGAAACTGAACTGAAAGTCTAAAGACAAATCCATATGTCTATGTCAATTGATTTTCTACAAGAGTGACAATACCAATTCAATGAGGGAAGAACAATTTCTTCCTCATTGGTGAAGGACAACTGAATATGCAATTGCAAAAGAATGAACTTGGACTCCTAGCATATAAGGTATACAAAGCATTAACTCAAAATTTATCAGAGACCTAAATTTAAGAGCTAGAGCAATGACGCCCTTGGAAGGAACTCTGTAGCCATACATCTTCATGCTTTGGATTAGGAGATGGTTTCTTAGATATGACACGAAAAACAAGCTACAACAACAAGAACAGATGACTGGGACTGCATGAAAATGTAAAGCCTTATTGCTACAAGGGATGTGACCAAGAAAGTGGACAGCCCACAGATGGTAGAAAATATTTAAAAATCATATACATGAAAGGAAACTTGTTTCTAGGCCTGTTTGTAAGTCCAACAAAGTTAGCCTAGGTACCCAACAAACACAATTGGCTATAGAGTTCTGCACTGTAATAGGTTTATGATACTTTTCACACAAATAACACATAAAAAGCAAACACAAAATAAAACATTCTTCACCTTACATTACAGGACCTTGAGAAACTACAGTAGCACAGTTACAGTAGCTGATGTACAGGGGCACATTTGCATCTTTGAGTTCTCAACCTGAAGGTTCATGTGTAGGGGACTTACTGTAAACTGTATGCATTGAAGAGTGACTTTTAGGCTATGTGAATTATATCTCAATAATGTTATTGGAAATTATAAAAAACAATTGTATAAGAGAGAAAGTGGTCAACTAATTTAAAAGGAAGACATAAAGTGAGAGCCCAAACACACCGCATACAACAGAATAAATTCTGCTTTGATTGAAGTGCTTCAGTGTAGTCATTAAACTGGAATAGAACTACCAGGATGGGAAAGACCTTTTCAAGCATAAAACAAATGACAAGAAAAAATTGATATGGGTTACTAGTACAGAAAAATTTAAGAGCTGAATGTTAACTTTTTTCCTGTAATTCAGCTCACCCCTACACAAAAGCCTCCCTTTTTGCTCTAAGCAAGAAAACTCAAACTTGGCTGTAGCTTATGCTTTTACACACAGTGATTTCTGAACCTTAACCTGGTCAATTAGGGATTGGCCCTGTGCTTTTCACTCCTTCTCCCCAAGGGTGGTCTCAGTTTCTGAGGAGGAAAAGAGGATGAAAGGAAACTTAGGTAGCTGTCTGACCCTGAAGGAGGGCAATCTGATCCTTACAGCTGGGCTTCCCTCCTCCCTACCTTCTCTGAATATTCGCTGGAAGGACCGATGCTGAAGCTGAAGCTCCAATACATTTGGGCCACTAATGGAAAGAGTCGATTCATTGGAAAAGACACTGACACTGGAAAAGACTGAGGGCAGGAGGAGAATGGGGCAACAGAGGATGAGATGGTTGGATGGTATCACCAACTCAATGGACAAGAGTTTGAGCAAACTGCGGGAGATGGTGATGGTGAAGTACAGGGAAGTCTGGCCTGCTGCAGTTCATGGGGTCACAAAGAATTGGAAACAGTTGAGCAACTGAACAGCAACTTTTCTTCGGCCAGTTCACCCCTGTAGCTGGTCTCTGGCAACACCGCCACTGCACGTGGTTTTGGTACCCCAGCACGCAGGAGCTCACAAGGTTGTTTTCTTCTAATTTTTTAAGATCAGTCTTTATTTATTTTCGCCATGCTTCACCGCATGCAGGATCTTAGTACCCCACCCAGGGATGGAATCCGTGCCGCCTGCATTGGGAGCACAGAGTCCTAACCAGTAGACCGACAGGGAGGTTGTTCACAAGGTTGTTTATGCTGCACTGTGCTTTCGTTTCAGTGTCCTGGACGTTGCCTCGGTCGCATTGTGAGGATGCAGCAGCATCATGTAATTTGTCAGCACCCCAACAGTTCTGAGTCCGGCTGTGATGACACAAAGAGGTACTGGCCCCACCCCAGGGCAGCACACAACCTCTCCCCCCTCAGACAAGCACTATGATGCCTGAAAATGGCATCACCCCTCCCGCACACCACCTCTCATAATGCAGAGTTCCTACTCGATGATAGCTTCTTACGGTGCCATCCTCAGGGGTGTATGTTATGCTGTTGCTGTTCCATCACTGAGGCATGTCCGACTCTGCAACCCCATGGACTGCAGCATGCAGTCTGTAGGGAAGCCCTGGCCTTCACATCTCCCAGGGTTTGCTCAAAGTCATGTCCATTGAGTTAGTGATTCTTTCTAACCATCTCATCACCTTGATATCCTTTAGGATTGATTGATTTGATCCCTTTGCTATCCAAGAGACTCAAAAGAGTGTTCTCTTGAAAGTATCACAGTTAGAAAGCATCGGTTCTTTGGTGCTCAGCCTGCTTTATGGTTCAGTTCTCACATCGGTACATGACTACTGGAAAAACCATAGCTTTGACTGTATGGACTTTTGTTGGCAAGGTGATGTTTCCACTTCTTAATATGCTGTCTAGGTTTGTCATAGCTTTCCTTCAAAGGAGAAAGCACCTTTTAATTTCATGGCTGCAGTCATCATCCACAGTGATTTGGGAGCCTGAGAAAAGAAAATCTGTCACTGCTTCCACTTTTTCCCCTTCTTTTGGCATGAAGAGACTGGACCCCATGATCTTATTAGACTTGAATGTTGAGTTTCAAGCCAGCTTTTTCACTCTGCTCTCTCATCCTTATCAGGAGGCTCTTCAGTTCCTCTTCACTTTCTGCCATTACAGTGGAGTGGTATCATCTGCATATCTGAGGTTGTTGATATGTCTCCCAGCAGTGTAGATTCCAGCTTGTACTTCATCCAGCCCAGCATTTTGGATGATGGACTCTATGTAAAAGTTAAGGAAGCAGGGTGACAATATATATCCTTGACATCCTCCTTTCCCAATTTGGAACCAGTCCATTGTTCCATGTCCTGTTCTGTTACTTCTTGACTCTCATACAGGCTTCTCAGGAGACAGGTAAGGTGGTCTGGTATTCCCTTCTCTTTTTGGAATTTCCCACAGGTTGTTGTGATCCACATGATCCACACAATCAAAGGCTTTAGCATAGTCGAAGAAGCAAAGAAGTAGAAGTGCTAGTCACTCGGTCATGTGCGACTCTTTGTGACCCCATGGCCTGTAGCTTGCCAGGCTCCTCTGCCTGTGGGGTTTTCCAAGCAAGAATACTGGAGTAGGTTGCCATTCCCTTCTCCAGGGAATCTTCCTGACACAGGGACCAAACCCGGGTCTCTTGCATTGCAGGCAGATTCTTTACTGTCTGAGCTACCAGGGAAGCAAAAGTAGTTTTTCTGGAATTCCCTTGGTTTCTCTATGATCCAGTGAATGTTGGTAATTTGATCTCTGATTCCTCTGCCTCTTTGAAACCCAGCCTGTACATCTGGATGTTCTCAGTTCACAGACTGCTAAAGACTAGCTTGAAGGATTTTGAGCATAACCTTCCTAGCATGTGAAATAAGCACAATTGTACAATAGTTTAAACATTCTTTGGCATTGCCTTTCTTTGGGATTGGATTGAAAATTGACCTTTTCCAGAGCCGTGGCCAGTGCTGAGTTTTCCAAATTCATCAGTTCTCTTTAATTTACACACTAAATTTAGATCCTAGTGTTTTCGATTATTCTAAATTTATTCCTCTGTTTAGAAACTGTTTGATTAGGACGTTGGGACAGTGGGTTGGCAGAGTATAAAGTAAACTTTTATCTTGTTGAGGAGCTTACACAAGAAGAATGCTTCTATCTTGTATAAAAGTCTGAACTGGTAGATGGTTTAGAGGGTAGAAGAGCTCCGTTCCCTGAGATCACTCAGAAACACAGACGCCTTCCATCTGGTGGCTCCTCCACCCCAGAGGAATGTGCTTCAACCAGAGAAAGTGAGGAGAGAGCCGAGAGGGCCACCAGTGGAATCTGGAGTTCTACCACCCTCTTCTTGGTGTAACTTTGAACTTTCTGAGCTCCTGATCTTCACAATGGAGTAATACTGTCCGTGTCAAATTATGGTTGGGATGTTGTTTTTTAATTGAAGTGTAGTTGATTGACACAAGTGTGTGTTAATTTCTGCTCTACAGCCAAGTGATTTAGTTTTACATATATACACATTCTTTTTTAATATTCTTCTCCATTATAGTTTATCATAGGACACTGAATGTAGTTCTCTGTGCTACACATTAGGAATTTGTTTATCCATCCTATATATGGAAGCTTACGTCTGCTAAGCCCAGCCCCCACTCTGTCCCTCCCCCAGCCCCCTCCCTTGGCAGCCACCAGTCTGTTCTGTCAGTGATTCTGTTTCTGTTCATATGTATGTTCATTTGTGTCATTGCTTAGATCCCACTCATATGTGACAGCGCATGGCATTTGTCTTTCCTTTCTGACATTTCACTGAGTATGATGATATCTAGTTGCATCCATGTCGCTGCAGATGGCGTTATTCCATCCTTTTTGTGGCTGAATGGTGTTCCATTGTATATGTCTACCACCTCTTCATCCATTCCTCTCTTGATGGACACAGGTCGTGTCCATGTCTGGCTGTGTGAATAGTGGTGCTATGAATATCGGGGTGCTTGTGTCCTTTTTATTTTTAATTTGTCCAGTATATACCCTAGAGTGGGGTTGCTGGATCATATGGTAACTCTTGTTAGTTTTCTTTTTTTCTTTTTATTTATTTATTTATTATTTACTTTATTTTACTTTACAATACTGTATTGGTTTTGCCATACATTGACATGAATGCATCTCGGGTGTACAAGAGTTCCCAATCTTGAACACCCCCCCACCTCCCACCCCATATCAACTCTCTGGATCATCCCCGTGCACCAGACCCAAGTATCCTGGTAAGAATATACAATGGAGTAAAGACAATCTCTTTAACAAGTGGTCCTGGGAAAATTGGCCAACCACTTGTAAAAGAATGAAACTAGATCACTTTCTAACATCACACACAAAAATAAACTCAAAATGGATTAAAGACCTAAACGTAAGAACAGAAACTCTTGTTAGTTTTCTGAGGAACCTCCATAGTGTTTTCCACAGTGGCTGCACCTGTGTACGTTCCCACTAGCAGGAGAGGAGGGTTCCCTTTCCTCCACACCCTCTCTAGCATTTATTTGAAGACTCTTTTTAATGATGATCATTCTGAGTGAGGTAGTTCCTCACTGTAATTTTGATTTGAATTTCTCTAGTAATTAGAGATGTTGAGTACCTTTTCCTGTGTTTATTGGCCATCTGTATTTCTTTTTTTGGAGAATGTCTATTTAAGTCTTCTGACTATTTTTGGATAGGTTTTTTATTGTTGTTGAGTTGTATGAGCTCTTTGAACATCTTGGAAATTAAGCCCTTCTTGGTTGCCTCATTTGCAAATATTTTCTCCCATCCTGTAGATTGTCTTGTGTCTGGGAGGTTTTGATTAATTGGTTTAGTGTGAAGCACTTAGCAGCCTGAGTCATAGCAGATGCTCACTCTGTGGCTCTTCCTTCCTCCTCCACATTGTGAGTTGCTGGGGAAGATGAGATGACCCTGACCATTGGCTCAGTTTCCATTTTGAGTCTTCACTAAGATTTGTCGATGTAGTGTCAGCTGCATTTCCTATTACCAGCACAATTCCAGCCAGAACCATCCTCCTAGAGTGGAAAATGTTCAGAACAGCCACCTGATTCTCAACAGAAAACCTAGTTTCCAATTTTGTTCAGAAGATAGAGACCACACACTGATTGATATGTATCATCCCAGACGTTTTACTTTGCATGCTCAAAGATATATTTATATTACAAACACACGTGGTTTGTGCTTTCTTTATAATAAACAAGAGATATTTTGTATGGAACTTGTTTTTTTTTTCCCTACTAATCAATATGTTATTAACTTTCCCCCATCTGAGTACATAAGGGTCACTTCATTCTTTTGAATTGTGTTTACTATTACTTCATTCTTGTCCATTGCTGCTGCTGCTGCTAAGTCGCTTCAGTGGTGTCTGACTCTGTGTGACCCTATAGATGGCAGCCCACCAGGCTCCCCTGTCCCTGGGATTCTCCAGGCAAGAACACTGGAGTGGGTTGCCATTTCCTTCTCCAATGCATGAAAGTGAAAAGAGAAAGTGAAGTCACTCAGTCGCGTCTGACTCTTAGCGACCCCATGGACTGCAGCCTACCAGGCTCCTCCATCCATGGGATTTCCAGGCAAGAGTACTGGAGTGAGGTGCCATTGCTTTCTCCGTCTTGCTGATGGACATTTAATTGTTTTTGTTTTTTGCTATCACAAACAAATGATGCGTAAACATCCTGGAACATATATCTTTATGCCTAAAGGGTAATACTCTTATAGATTTTAGATGGACTTAAATTGACAGACATGCCTATCTGGATACTGACAAATTACCATCAAAATGTCTCTACCAACAGTATATGAAAGTTCCCCTTTTTACTAACTTTATATAGGTTTCCAATGTTTTAAAAATTTTGCCAATCTGATGGATGAAAATTTATATCTTAATATAATTTGTACTTTTCTGTTTTGTATGTCTTTTGGCTTTTTGTGTTTTTTCTCTAACCCATGTTTCCTGCCAACCCCCTCGACCTTCCTCTTTCTCCTCCTCCCTCCATTACTTCCTCCTTCCTTCTTTCCTTCCTTCCATTTATATATGTATAAATGGGTTGAAATCCAACACTGTCATTATTTTGTTGCTCAAATCACTTTATCTTTGGCCATAGGGAGAGTTAAAAGGTTGACTGCATATAAACGAGTGCATGAATGCATGCACACGCACACATGCACATGCACGCTTGTGCACACATACACACAAGTGCATACATGCACACACAACTGGTTTCCTTCCATATGTATGAATTTACACTGAAATCTTGGATGCCAATCCAGCACCATAAAGGTCATGATTATAGTAAAAGTATAATATGATTATACCTTTTTCTTTTTTTGGCAACTTTTTCTCTGAGAGGGACAAGCCTGAGGTGCATTATCAGCAATGTATTTTTCTGGTTTGACTTCAAGTAGTCTCAGAATTGATGATGCATACTCCCTGTGAAAAGAAAAAATATGACCAATGAGAATGTAGAGTGGTTACGTCATTCTGTCTGTTGCCTTAGAGCTCCCAAGCAGAACCCTCTTCCAGTGTAACTCAGGTCACCTCCTTTTTTCCCACCCCCTTCAGTGTGGCTATTGCGTCCATCTGTTGTACAGTTATACTCCTTTGTCACAGTCTACAGGCCTTCTTGGGTTCTCCCCACCTCCTGGGTGATGGTTTCTATCATTTGATATGCAGTCAGGTTGACTTTGTGTTTACAGTTCTTGTGTGTGTGTGTGTGTGTGTGTGTGTGTGTGCGCGTGTGCACTCTTTCATGTCTGACTCTTCGCAGACTCTATGCACAGTAGCCTTCAGGCCCCTCTGTCTGTGGAATTCTCCAGGCAAGAATACTGGAGTGGATAGCCATTTCCTTCTCCAGGATCTTCCCAACTCAGGGATTGAAATATTTTCTCATGTCTCCTGCATTGGCAGGAGAATTCTTTACCACTGGCACCACCTGGTAAGCCCCTACAGTTCTCCTAGTTTTAACAAATACAGACAGTTGTTTGTCAACCACCACATTTTCTCACATAACAGCTCCTTTATGCCCCAAATTCCTTTATCTTGCTTCTTGGTAATCACTAATTTCTCTATCGCCCACCCCCTGGCAATTACTGATTTATTTCCTGTCCCTATAGTTTTTCATTTTCCAGAATTTTATGTAAATGTGATCATTCATTATGTGGCCTTTGAGGACCAGCTTCTTTCGCTGACCAAAACTCCTTTGAGATTCATGCATAATATTGAGCAAATCAACAGTTTGTTCCTTGAAATGAGTCTGTTTGAGTATATTAGATATATGTGTCATTTTTCCAGTTAAAAGACGTCAGGATTGTTTCCAATGTGGAATGAGGATGAGTCAAGTTGTATAAACATTCATGCACAGGCTTTTGTGTAAAACTTAGGTTTTCATTCTTCTTTGATAAATACCTAGAAGTGGATTTCTGGCTCATATGATAGGTGCATGTTTAGAAGAAACTGTCAAACTGCTTTCCAAAATTTATGTTCCCACTAACGACATACAGGTGTCAGCTGCTCCAGTCCTTGTCAGTACTGAAGATTGTCATGTTTGTGTCTGTATGTGTATATGTGTGGGCTTTCCCAGATGGCGCCAGTGGTAAGGAACCTGCCTGCCAGTGTAGAAGACAAAGAGATGCAGGTTCGCTCCCTGGGTCAGGAAAATTCCCAGAGAAGGGCATGATAACCCACTCCAGTATTCTTGCCTGGAGAATCCCTGGGCAGAGGAGCCTGGCGGGCCACAGTCCATGGGGTGGCAAAGAGTCAGACATGCTGAGCGACTGAGCATGCACGCATGTGTGTATGTGTATTTTGTAGCCATTCTAATAGATGCATAGTGGTGTCTGATTGGGCTTCCCTGGTGGCTCAGGTGGTAAAGAGTCCACCTGCAGTGTGGGACACCAGGCTAATAGGTGCCTCATAGTTTTAATTTGAATCTGTCTTGATTAATAATGTCCGTTTGTCAAGTTTGTGTGCTGTGTGTATTGTAGCTATTCTAATAGCAATATAGTGGTATGTCATTGTAGTTTTCATTTGCATTTCCCTGTTGGCTAATGATGTTGAGTATGTTTTCATATACTTCTCTGTCATCTTTTATGGATTGAACTTTGTCCATTCCTCCTCCCCACCAAAAAATTTCTAACTCCTAGAATGTAACCTTATTTGGAATTAGGGTCTTTGCAAATGATCAGGGAACAATGAGACCATTTGGGCGTGTAACATTAGGGTGGGTAAAAGACCTGAGTCTGTGAACATCAATATGACTGGTATTTTTTTTTTCGGATGTGGACCATTATTTAAAATCTTTATTGAATCTGTGACAATATTGCTTGTTTTATGTTCTGGTTTTTCGGCCATGAGGCATGTCCTGACCACACATGGAACCTACATCCCTGCATTGGAAGACAAAATCTTAACCACTGGACCACCAGGGAAGTCCCATGACTGGTAGTCATAAAAATGGTGAATTTGGACTGAGATGCCTGCACATAGGGAGAAGATGAAGGCAGAGATTGCTAAGCCAAGAAACACTGAAGGTGGCCAGCAAAGCTCCAGTAGCAGGGGGAAGAACAGAACAGATTCTCCCTTGCAGCCCTTAGGAGGAACCAGCTCTACCAACACCTTGCCCTTGGACTTGTAGCCTCCAGAACAGTGAGAAAGTAAAATGGTTATGCCACCTGCTTTGTGAATCTTTGTTACAGCAAGTTTAGCAACTAATACACCACCTGTGTAAAATCTTAGTGAAGTAGCTGTTTAGATCTTTTATCCATTTTCCCTCTTAGAGTTTTAAAAGCTCTTTATATATTCTGGATACACAGCCTTTGAAGTCTGTGTTATAGATGAAGAGACAGGGCTCAGACAGGGAAGGCAACGTATACCAGGTCACATGCATTAGTCTGTCTGTGGAAGAAACTAGTGTCTTCACCCCTCTTCTGGCTCCCATCTTCCAAGGCTTGCTGACTGTCAGCATCTCCTGGCCATGTTTCCTTGTAACCACTGTAACTCCCTAATGGATTCAAGTAAAGAAGTCTTGTTGGGGATACTGGAGGTGATGGAGACACAGACCTGGCTATCCTAGAGCGCAGCTGGCAACCTGGTGTGCACTGTTGAAGTGGATGGGGATGGTGACATTGGTGAAAATCCTAAGTCTGTGACACAAGATGAAAATCTGCATGTCCGTGTAAAACAGCACTGAGTGGAGAGAGAAGACTAGGTGCTAGTTTCTTGTTGTTGTATTGGACACTGTAACCTTCGAAAAGTATATTATCAGCACTCTTTTTAAACAGCTTTTTTTTGATGTTTGTTAATTTAGGATTACCAGGTTCCTCTTCCCTTTCTCTGATGAATGTTCAGAGGTCTCCTCTTCCCCTCGCATTACCAAGCTACTCTCATACAGAGACTCTCAGGGAGGCCCTTCTGTGTGTCAGTTGCTCAGTCGTGTCTGACTCTTTACAACCCCATGGACTGTAGCCCACCTGGCTCCGTCCATGGGATTTCCCCAGCAAGAATTCTGGAGAGGGTTGCCGTTTCCTCCTCCAGGGGATCTTCCTGACCTAAGGATCAAACCTGCATCTCTTGTGTCTCCTACATTGGCAGGGGGATTCTTTACCAGCTAAACCACCAGGGAAGCCCCAGAGAGGGCCTTGGGTAGTTTGTATAAAAGTCTATAAATCAGATATTTTAGGGGGCTGGGGAATGGGGATCCTCAGCTTCTGACTGCTGAACACCCACCTCCATTCTGCCTGCCGCCTAGTTTTTGGTTTTTTCTTTAATCATTTTATTGTTTTAGAACTGTTTTAGGCTCACAACAAAATTGAGTGGAAAGAACAAAGAGTTACCCTGTGCCTCCTGCCCCCACACTTGCACAGCTCCCGGCCTTTAGTAGCCTGTGCCGAGGGTGTGGGTGTCACAGTGGCGGCTCGCCCTTGACACAGCATAATCACCTGAAGTCCATGGTGCATGTTAGTGTTCACTCTTGGCGTTGTTGTCCCTCCAGGTCTTATGAACGACAGAGCCTTTCTTTCTAATTCTGTGGTCTTATTTTCCACAAGGATATGCAGGGAGACAGGGTAGAGACGGGATGGGGTAGGGGGGATATTTCCCACTGCTTTTTGTCTCCAAATGTCCCCTATTCTTCATCAGATTCATCCAAGTTTGGCTTAGTGGAAACTCATTCTAAATCTGGCAGATGGTTAAATAATATTACTGGTTTCCAGTGCTTTTAAAATGTTGTGTGACTGTGTGTGTGTGAATTATGTATACCTTTACCTAGAAAATACTTTCTTAACAAGGTCTCTTCCAGAGAAAATTGGTTGCAGAAATGATTTCATGAAAATTCATTTAGTGATACTTTATTACTAGATACATATAATTCAACATAATTTCCCCTAATAAATACAAAAGTAAACAAAAACAAATTACTGCCACATAATGAAAAATACTTTAACCAAATGTTGATGGACTTATTCTCAGTTATGGATATATGTTTTGAAACAATTCTAAAACTACAAGACTAAACTTTTAAGATAAAATAAATCATACTACCCCCAAAAACCTCATGGGACTCCCCTGCCGATCCAGTGGTTGGACTCCCCTGCCGATCCAGTGGTTGGAACACCACGCTTCTGCGGCAGGGTGCACGGGTTCGATCCCTGGTCTGGGAACTAAGATCCCACGTGCAGCATGGCATGGCTGGGGTTGGGGGAGAGAGTTTCATTCGTTAGGGAATGTTCAGCATTTATATACACAGTCTGTTCTGTCTACTTCACTTGTTGCCACCATTCTTCCCTCCCTCCCTTCTTGGAATTGCTCTTCACACCGGAGGGGGAGGAGGACATAACTGCTCATACTGAGCCTGGTTCTTCTGCACTGTGATTCTGGGAGTGGCAATTGGGTGCATACTTGCTTGCAGTTACCCTGAACATTTTCTTCAGAGCTGCTGGTCATACTCTAAAGTTCTGCAAATGCTTTTCCTTTTTGGAAATAGTGTCATTCAAATCACATTATTCCCCTACCCACACTCTCCATTCTCTGTAACAATTTCTAGGGTGCTTGTGAAGCTTTAGAGGGCAAGACTCCTCTCAGAAACCATACTCCTCATCAGCTTGAAGCAGGTTAGGTTATTCTACAATCCTTGCTACAGGCCAGAAAGGGAGTATTGAGTAGGGAATTCTCCTAATATGAAAATGGAGGGACAGGTACAAAAAGAGATTAGGTGACTTATGAACAACCCCTGATTCTTGGTTTGCACTCTTACTCTGTGGATCACAGGCATCACAGGACCTGATGCTCAGAGCAAAGTTTCTGTGGGGAAACAGTAGAAACAGTGTCAGACTTTATTTTTTTGGGCTCCAAAATCACTGCAGATGGTGACTGCAGCCATGAAATTAAAAGACGCTTACTCCTTGGAAGAAAAGTTATGACCAACCTAGATAGTATATTCAAAAGCAGAGACATGACTTTGCCAACTAAGGTCCGTCTAGTCAAGGCTATGGTTTTTCCTGTGGTCATGTATGGATGTGAGAGTTGGACTGTGAAGAAGGCTGAGCACCCAAGAATTGATGCTTTTGAACTGTGGTGTTGGAGAAGACTCTTGAGAGTCCCTTGGACTGCAAGGAGATCCAACCAGTCCATTCTGAAGGAGATCAGCCCTGGGATTTCTTTGGAAGGAATGATGCTAAAACTGAAGTTCCAGTACTTTGGCCACCTCATGCGAAGAGCTCACTCATTGGAAAAGACCCTGATGCTGGGAGGGATTGGGGGCAGGAGGAGAAAGGGACGACAGAGGATGAGATGGCTGGATGGCTCACGGACTCAATGGACGCGAGTCTGAGTGAACTCCAGGAGTTGGTGATGGACAGGGAGGCCTGGCATGCTGCGATTCATGGGGTCGCAAAGAGTCGGACACGACTGAGCGACCCTACTGAACTGAACAGACAGAGCAGACATTCTTTTACAAATGAAGACACTGAGACTCAAAGACAAGAGTCACTTGCCTAGGGTAACACAAATAAAAATAACATCATTGGAACTGTGAACTCAGGTGCTTCGATTTCCAACCCACGCAGCCTTAGATTTCCACGTGAGGGTGCCTCTCACTAACCTGAACCCTGTGAGGAGCAGTGCTGCCATCTTAACAGCCACCAATGAAAACCTGACTCAGAGAACACCTCGTAGATGCCTTGAAGTCTAAGGAGAAAAATACTGTTGTCTTGAAAGAAGAATCCGTGCTCTAGAAAAGTCCTAAGGCATTTGATGAATGATAACACCTATGTGAATAACCATATAAGGGTAACACAAATAAAAATAACATCATTGGAACTGTGAACTCAGGTGCTTCGATTTCCAACCCACGCAGCCTTAGATTTCCACGTGAGGGTGCCTCTCACTAACCTGAACCCTGTGAGGAGCAGTGCTGCCATCTTAACAGCCACCAATGAAAACCTGACTCAGAGAACACCTCGTAGATGCCTTGAAGTCTAAGGAGAAAAATACTGTTGTCTTGAAAGAAGAATCCGTGCTCTAGAAAAGTCCTAAGGCATTTGATGAATGATAACACCTATGTGAATAACCATATACTTGACATAAGTATAAACACAAGTATGAATTATAATAGATTGAAACAAGTTACCAAAGAGTATGTTGGGATTAAAAATAGTTCTGATGGGAATTTACATAATTTAAGTCTCAGAAACACATACTAAAGAACAATCTAGGTTAAAATATTAATTCGAAATGGATTTTAAAACCCTGATTTCCTCTGACAGATTTTCTAAATTTCTTGTTTAAAAATTTAAAAAATGATTAGTTTTCACTTAAAAATTCTTTTTTCTACTATAGAAAATTGATTTTGTCCTTGAGAAGCCGACATGCTGTGAGTCTGCTTCCTTTTAAACGTGATTTGAGAATTAGAAGGCCTTCACCTCCGGAGCGATCTTGCGGAAGAATTTATGACCTCGGGCATTTGTAGTTTCAAACAGGTAGCCTGGAGGGGAAGGATAGCTAGCCGGGCAGGTCTCCAGTTTCTTGGGCATATACTCCAGAGAGTACGTGGTGACGTCATCAAACGGAAGCGACCTCTTCAAGGGAGCGTCTGCAGGTTTGCAGCTCTTGGTGGGAATTAGTTCATGGGGCACGTAGTGAGACCTGAAAGTGCTCAGATCATCGAATTTTCCAGATGGGCTGGGGATCTGCGGCTCCTGCTTAATGAGTCCCTGACGGCAGCTTTCCCTGCTGGGAAATCTTGCTTCGTGGTGCTCTTTCCTTGGAAAGGAAAGTTATGATTTCTCCTACGAGAAGCAGGCCTGATGGGAAGCATACGTGAGGCCTGATGCGGGACATAGTCGAGGTGGCTGGTGCTCTGCAGCTGCATGGTGCCTGCGGGAGGGACGTACTCCTGCGCTTTCTGTACTTGCGGTGCTGGGAGTGCCCACTCTTGAAAACTGTCCCGGAACTCGGTGCTTCCTTCGAATGGAGCGTCCTGAGCCACTCTGGTGTGTGCAGGTCTGCAGATCTTTGCCGTTTCACCGACGAGACCCTGAAAGTCACATCGATGAGTTGTGAGGTCCTCCAGGGGCTGGTCGGGTGGCTTGTAGCTGTCTTTTGGCCTTGCCAACTTGAATTCGGGTCGATGAGGCACATAATCAAGGCGATGACTTGTGTTACCGCTTAAGGGGATGGTAGAGCGTTCGACCGCGGGACTGGGTTTACAGCTTTGTCTGGGCTTTATCTCCCGAGGGACATAGTCATCCTGAAATGTTGTTGAATTTCCAAATCTCACAGTAGGGGGATAGTAAGTTTGTTGTGGCTTGTAGAGTTCACTTTTCTGAATGTCCCAAGCTCTATAATCATCTTGAAAATTTAAGAGAGAGAAAGAACATTTTTAAATACTGAAGAACACCACCACCTTCTAAATATCGTGACTGACTTCTCTCATTGCTGTCCTTGCATTTCCTTTAGGTATCGCAACACCAATTAAGTCGGAAGTTCCACTGATTTCCCCTCAGATTTATTCCTTTTTTCCTTCACTTCTACTTTCCTCTTCCTATCTCCCCACTTTAATACACACAACTTTCCACTTTCAGATTCTTCTGATATAACATGGGAATGGAACATCTGAGCCTGTTGTTTTTGAAAACCGAAAAGGTTGTGTTTTGGGTGAAGACAGAATTTAGGAGATTAGGGTTGTGTTCCCAGGAACTGGTTGGGATTTTTGTTATAACATGCTGCAGTGAAGCATAAAACCTAGGGATTACATAAAACCAAGGGCCCTGCTATGTGGGCAAGAGTGATGTGGATATTACTCCTTACTTTGGGGGGACTCCTCAAAGTAGAGAAAACTTCAGCTCCACTGTACCCCTGGAAGCCTGCAGGACTCCCTGAGCAAATATACAGGGTCCAAGGTAACTTGTACTATCCCAGGAGGAACACTGGCTTCAATTTTTCCTCTTCCGGAAATGGGCTTCATCTGGAGGTGAGGGGCCCAGACTCTCTGAAGTGTGAGAGACTAAGTATGAATTTAGAAATGAACATCAGGGCTGAACCTGGGATTTCGTGTTAAATACCTTAATTTTTCTTCTTGCAGCTCACCTAGACCATGGATGGAAAACTGAAGTGCTTATATTTCAACTGAAGTTGAGTTAGGCTTTCTGTTTCTAGATGAGAAAGGGAGAAAGCTGAGAAATACTATGGAATTGACTTCACCCCAAAATACATATCTCTAAAACCAAAAAATAATTTATAAGAGAAGATATACATGATAAAGAATTAGAGTCTAGGCTAAAGGCCATGCAGTGTTTATTGGAAAGGCAAAAGTTCAAATGCTGCTTCTGTGGATACTTCTTTTGAAGAGAAAAACTTCTTCAGTTCAGTTCAGTTCAGTCGCGCAGTCGTGTCCGACTCTTTGCGACCCCATGAATCGCAGCACGCCAGGCCTCCCTGTCCATCACCAACTCCCGGAGTTCACTCAGACTCACGTCCATTGAGTCTGTGATGCCATCCAGCCATCTCATCCTCGGTCGTCCCTTTCTCCTCCTGCCCCCAATCCCTCCCAGCATCAGGGTCTTTTCCAATGAGTCAACTCTTCGCATAAGGTGCCCAAAGTACTGGAGCTTCAGTTTTAGCATCATTCCTTCCAAAGAAATCCCAGGGTTGATCTCCTTCAGAATGGACTGGTTGGATCTCCTTGCAGTCCAAGGGACTCTCAAGAGTCTTCTCCAACACCACAGTTCAAAAGCATCAATTCTTCGGCGCTCAGCCTTCTTCACAGTCCAACTCTCACATCCATACATGACCACAGGAAAAACCATAGCCTTGACTAGACGGACCTTAGTCGGCAAAGTAATGTCTCTGCTTTTGAATATACTATCTAGGTTGGTCATAACTTTTCTTCCAAGGAGTAAGCGCCTTTTAATTTCATGGCTGCAGTCACCATCTGCAGTGATTTTGGAGCCCAAAAAAACAAAGTCTGACACTGTTTCTACTGTTTCCCCATCTATTTCCCATGAAGTGATGGGGCCAGATGCCATGATCTTCGTTTTCTGAATGTTGAGCTTTAAGCCAACTTTTCCACTCTCCTCTTTCACTTTCAACAAGAGGCTTTTTAGCTCCTCCTCACTTTCTGCCATAAGGGTGGTGTCATCTGCATATCTGAGATTATTGATATTTCTCCCAGCAATCTTGATTCCAGCTTGTGTTTCTTCCAGTCCAGCATTTCTCATGATGTACTCTGCATATAAGTTAAATAAGCAGTCACAGGCATTTCTGCCTTAGTCACAGGCATTTCTGCCAAAATAGCCATGTTTTTGACCGAATAATGATTACTCCCACCACTTTCAAGCTACTGATGTTTGAATGAGAGTAAATAACCTAAGAGCAGGCAATCTTTTGGATAGTAGAGACCTGGTGAGAAAAGATGATCTGGGTCATGCACATTCTTGGTCTTGTGAACTTACATTTGAAAAAATTCAGATACATGTGGGAGAAGAATGTGAAAGGGGCCATGGAGCAGAATTGGTGAGCTATGGTGGGCTGAAGACTTTGCAACAGACTCATAAGGAAACAGTGACATGATACATAGGCAGAGAAGGCAAGACCTTGGAGGGCGATCAGAGAAAATGTGTCCAGGGGAGTAAGGATGTTGTGAGAAAAGCCAGCTAGCTCATGGCGGTTGGTGGGCTGGGTAAGGGGTAGTTCTCCTTCAAGCTTCCTCTGCACGTGATAGTTTTCCAATTCCATGTCACATGAAGCTTTACCACAAACTCTCTTTTTCTTGAGTCACCATGAAGGAATCTCTGTTGTTCGCTACAAGTATAAAATTATAGCACTATTTTTCAGTAACCAAAAGGAAACCAGAGGATGTTAATGGAAGGTCTATGGTTCAATATAAACATACAGGGAGACCCTTTGTTGCTACAATGTCTACAAAAAAAGATGTTAATTTCATGAGAGAAACTAAATAGAAGAGAATATTCTTCCTTACCAAAAAAGTTTGGTTTTCAAAAAGGAAGCAAAAATTTAGAGAGACAAGATTCGACAGCAATGTATTAATTCCAGAGATCTGCAGAAAATTGGTTCGCCTCTTTTAAATATTCCTATGCTCATATGTCTGGAAATTTATTTTTTTCCTATAATATCTATTAATAACACACTAGCAATACCTTTAAAACATCATGGTCTTTATTAATATCATTGGTCTTAGTATCTTATGACACTTATGGAAAAAAATCAAACATAATGCCATCTAAAAAGTTGGCTTAAAGCTCAACATTCAGAAAACGAAGATCATGGCATCTGGCCCCATCACTTCATGGGAAATAGATGGGAAAACAGTAGAAACAGTGTCAGACTTTATTTTTGGGGGCTCCAAAATCACTGCAGATGGTGACTGCAGCCATGAAATTAAAAGACGCTTACTCCTTGGAAGAAAAGTTATGACCAACCTAGATAGTATATTCAAAAGCAGAGACATGACTTTGCCAACTAAGGTCCGTCTAGTCAAGGCTATGGTTTTTCCTGTGGTCATGTATGGATGTGAGAGTTGGACTGTGAAGAAGGCTGAGCGCCGAAGAATTGATGCTTTTGAACTGTGGTGTTGGAGAAGACTCTTGAGAGTCCCTTGGACTGCAAGGAGATCCAACCAGTCCATTCTGAAGGAGATCAACCCTGGGATTTCTTTGGAAGGAATGATGCTAAAACTGAAGCTCCAGTACTTTGGCCACCTTATGCGAAGAGTTGACTCATTGGAAAAGACCCTGATGCTGGGAGGGATTGGGGGCAGGAGGAGAAAGGGACATCCATTCTGAAGGAGATCAACCCTGGGATTTCTTTGGAAGGAATGATGCTAAAACTGAAGCTCCAGTACTTTGGGCACCTTATGCGAAGAGTTGACTCATTGGAAAAGACCCTGATGCTGGGAGGGATTGGGGGCAGGAGGAGAAAGGGACGACCGAGGATGAGATGGCTGGATGGCATCACAGACTCAATGGACGTGAGTCTGAGTGAACTCCGGGAGTTGGTGATGGACAGGGAGGCCTGGCGTGCTGCGATTCATGGGGTCGCAAAGAGTCGGACACGACTGCGCGACTGAACTGAACTGAATATTTATAAACTTTTTACAAGACTTATGTCTTAAAATGTTTGGAATTCCAGACCATGGTATATTCATCTTTGTTCAATGTTTCTAAAACGGTCCTAAATCTTGGATGAAACTTGTTCTAGGAAGACACTGGCCCAGAGGTTACAAAGCAGAACACGTGGTCCTCTGTCAACATTTGAGTACTGAAGGCATAAAATAGTTTCTTAATTGCAGGATTATTGACATTTGGGGCCAGACAATTCTGTTGTTGGAGGGCAGCCCCATGCACTGTAGGCTGTTTGGCAGCTACCAGTTGCCAGTAGTAGGAGACCCCATTAGACTGAGCCCTATGTGGAAGGCGGTCCTGGGCAAGCACAGGATTCCAGTGAGGAAAACAAACTTTGCCTACTTAAAAATGTGGCTGAGAGTGGTTAGGTAGATGTAGGGAGAAAGTCTGTTAGCTGAAAGTGTTTTAAATGATTCTTAATTCATTAACCTGCTTAGTCTCTATTTAAGCACAAGAGTTATTTTTCTCTGATTTTTTTTTGCCACTTAATTTCTATCTTTAAATTCTCTTCTGTTCTTTCACTGAGCTCTTTTTTTAAATTAATTAATTTTAACTGGAGAATAATTACTTTACAAAATTGTGGTGGTTTTTGCCATACATCAGCATGAATTGGCCACAGGTATACACGTTCTCCCCATCCTGAACACCCCTCCAACCTCCCTCCCTACCTTATCCCTCTAAGTTGTCCTAGAACACCGGTTTTGGGTGCCCTGCTTCTTGCATTGAACTTGAACTGGTCCTCTATTTTACATATGGTAATGTACATGTTTCAGAGGACTCAAGTCTTTAAGTCACACAATGAAGTCAAAGTACCTCACATCAATGACTTTAGCTCTCTGGGGAAGGGCAAACTTTCCACCTTTTCTGAGTTCATAAACTATCCATTAATGGGCCTGAGACCTTGGGAGCTTTGTGATTATACTTCCTATTTATTTTGGGCCTACTGTGTGCTAGGCACCATGAAAGAAAGTGAAAGTGTTACTCAATTAGTCATGTCCAAATTTTTGCAAACCCATGAACTATAGCCAGGCTCCTCTGTTCATGGGATTCTCTAGGCAAGAATAATGGAATCGGTTATCGCGCCCTCCTCCAGGGGATCTTCCTGACCCAGGGATTGAACCTGAGTCTCCTGCATTGTAGACAGATTCTTACCATCTGAGCCAGCAGGAAAGCCATACATATGACTTAATTCTTACCTTCATTTTAATCCTCACAACAGTTCTCATAACAATACCTGTGAGGAAAGTGAAGTGAAGTCGCTCAGTCGTGTCCGACTCTTTGTGACCCCATGGACTGTAGCCTACCACGCTCCCCTATCCATGGGATTTTCCAGGCAAGAGTACTGGAGTGGGTTGCCATTTCCTTCTCCATAGGATCTTCCCGACCCAGGAATAGAACCTGGGTCTCCTGCATTGTAAGCTTTACTGTCTGAGCCACCAGGGAAGTACATGAGGAAGACGTTTTAGTAATAATACTCACTTTCTACATGAAACTGAAGCTCAGGAAACTTGAATGCCTTAAGCAAGGCTGCATGGCTTAGAAGTGGCAGGTTTGAACATAGGTCTGTCTGACCCAGGAGTTGCACTTACACAGTGCCTCCCAGGGTGGATCTATGCCCCGTACTTCAAAGCAGATTCTACCTGGAGAGCAGGGAAGAGCTGAAGCAGAGATTTCTTCTAGTTCAGGGACTGGGGTGGAGGATGGGTGGGGTGGGAAAGAAGGCTTAGAAACCAGTCCACTCACACTGGTTACCATACAACCTTTAAGATTAATGGTTCTCAAAGTCTGATCCTAACCAGTAAGTGTGCCCAGGATTGTCCTAGTTTTAAGCACTCAGAGTCCAAAGTTCTAGAAAACTCCCCACTTTCAGGCAAGCTAAGATAGTCACTCTATGACCCACAGCATCAGCATCACCTGGGAAGTTGTTAGAAATGCACCATCCCAGATATGGTAAATCAGAAACTCTGAGGGTGGCACTTGGCAATCTGTTTTAATAAGCCCTCCAGGCAATTCTGATGCATGCTACAGTGTAAGAAATACTGTCCAAAACAAACCTTCTGGATGACTAGGGAAAGTGCTCATTTGTCCTTCTGCCTTTTTCTCCGAATATTCAAATAAAATATGCTAATGAGAGAAAGCCTATTGCTTTAGGTTTTTTTTTTTTTTTTATCTTTTTCTATCTCCAAGGTTGTATGGAATTACTAAGTCAGAGCTTTGAGTGAAACAAATAAATCCATTAGGCAAATGCTTGCTGAACATCGACTATGCTGTGTGTTCCACCACTGTTCTTGTTTCTTCCTTCTTAGTTTTGGCAGTTGCATTGTCCATAGTATTGAACATGATATCATATGATATGACACATGTGAGCTATTTCAAATCCTGAAAGATGATGCTGTGAAAGTACTTCACTCGTTATGCCAGCAAGTTTGGAAAACTCAGCAGTGGCCACAGGACTGGAAAAGGTCAGTTTTCATTCCAATTCCAAAGAAAGGCAATGCCAAAGAATGCTGAAACTACCACACAATTGAACTCATCCCACACACTAGTAAAGTAGTGCTCAAAATTCTCCAAGCCAGGCTTCAGCAATACGTGAACCATGAACTTCCAGATGTTCAAGCTGGTTTTAGAAAAGGCAGAGGAACCAGAGATCAATTTGCCAACATCCGCTGGATCATGGAAAAAGCAAGAGAGTTCCAGAAAAACATCTATTTCTGCTTTATTGACTATGCCAAAGCCTTTGACTGTGTGGATCACAATGAACTGTGGAAAATTCTGAGAGAGATGAGAATACTAGACCACTTGACCTGCCTCTTGAGAAATCTGTATGCAGGTCAGGAAGCAACAGTTAGAACTGGACATGGAACAACAGACTGGTTCCAAATAGGAAAAGGAGGACGTCAAGGCTGTATATGGTCACCCTACTTATTTAACTTCTATGCAGAGTGTATCATGAGAAACGCTGGGCTGGAAGAAGCACAAGCTGGAATCAGGATGGCTGGGAGAAATATCAATAACCTCAGATATGCAGATGACACCACCCTTATGGCAGAAAGTGAAGAGGAACTAAAAAGCCTCTTGATGAAAGTGAAAGTGGAGAGTGAAAAAGTTGACTTAAAGCTCAACATTCAGAAAACGAAGATCATGGCATCTGGTCCTATCACTTCATGGCAAATAGATGGGGAAACAGTGGAAACAGTGGCTGGCTTTATTTTTGGGGGCTCCAAAATCACTGCAGATGGTGATTGCAGCCACGAAATTAAAAGACGCTTACTCCTTGGAAGGAAAGTTATGACCAACCTAGATAGCATATTAAAAAGCAGAGACGTTACTTTGCCAATAAAGGTCTGTCTAGTCAAAGCTATGGATTTTCCAGTGGTCATGTATGGATAGGAGAGTTGGACTATAAAGAAAGCTGAGCTCTGAAGAATTGATGCTTTTGAACTGTGGTGTTGGAGAAGACTCTTGAGAGTCCACTGGGCTGGAAGATGCACAAGCTGGAATCAAGATTGCTGGGAGAAATATCAATAACCTCAGATATGCAGATCACCACCCTTATAGAAGAAAGTGAACAAGTAAAGAGCCTCTTTATGAAAGTGAAAGAGGAGAGTGAACAAGTTGGCTTAAAGCTCTACATTCAGAAAACTAAGATCATAGCATCCAGTCCCAGCACTTCAGGGCAAATAGATGGGGAAACAGTGGCTGACTTTATATTTTTGGGCTCCAAAATCACTGCAGATGGTGACTGCAGCCAGGAAATTAAAAGACGCTTACTCCTTGAAAAGAAAGATATGACCAATGTAGAAAGCATATTAAAAAGCAGAGACATTATTTTGCCAATAAAAGTGTATCTCGTCAAGGCTATGGTTTTTCATGTAGTTATGTATGGATGTGAAAGTTGGACTATAAAGAAAGCTGAGCACAGAGAAATCGATGCTTTTGAACTGTGGTGTTGGAGAAGACTCTTGAGAGTCCCTTGGACTGCAAGGAGATCCACCCAGTCCATCTAAAGAAGATCAGTCCTGGGTGTTCATTGGAAGGACTGATGCTGGAGCTGAAACTCCAATACTTTGGCCACCTCATGTGAACTGCTGACTCATTTGAAAAGACCCTGATGCTGGGAAAGATTGAGGGCAGGAGGAGAAGGGGACGACAGCAGATGAGATGGTTGGAAGGCATCACTGAGTCAATGGGCATGAGTTTGGGTATACTCCGGGAATTGATGATGGACAGGGAGGCCCAGCGTGCTGTGGTTCATAGAGTCACAAAGAGTTGGACATGACTGATTGACTGGACGAACGGAACTGAACTGAACCCTTCTTCAGTGCACTCTGTAGCAGCAAAGACAGATCCCAGTGCATACTACAAACCAGGCTCTCAAGCTTGCAGCTTATGGCTGAATTCAGCCAATGGAAGGTCCCAGAAAAGATCAGAAGGTAAGGAAAAGAAGGAGGTCAAGGTACTTACCCCAGTCTCCTTCCCTGAAGTCTGTGGTTTGTAGTCTCTGAGTTCCTTAACCCAAGATTGCAGTTACCATAGTTGGTTCACCTCCTACAAGTATGCTTCTCACTGAGTTCTGGTAGGAAAATGAAATCCATCAGGAAAACTTGTGAACTTCTGCTAAAGCAATTTCTTTTTTACCCCTTTTTTCAATTGCCTCTACTTTGTATACCCTTGGGTATAATGAGATCCAGATCAAGTAAAAAGTGAGAGGAGATTACAACTAGAGGAAGAAAAATTATCCACAGAAAAGATGGATAATGGAAATAAATAAAAGCAGAATTGAAAGCCAAAAGTGCAGTGTCACTGATTGACAAATGAGTTGAAGAAAACAGCAAAAGAAAAATTTCCCATTCTGTAGCCTCTTTCCAATGCTTGCTCTCTTGGCTGAGTGAAAAGAATAATCAAGGCAAAAATGAATTTCAAAACCCTGAGCAAGGTGCCCCCAGTGAACGCCAATCTGAATGTCCATTTGTCTCTAACAGAAGACCCATCATTCACTTGGAAATCAAGGTTATCAGGCTGATAAGAGCCAGAAGAGTTATCAGGCCAACTGGAGCTCCCAGGGTGCCCATGGGGAAACAGAAAAGGAAAGATGGATACATGTGACAGACAGGTTAAAGAGAGGCAGTATAATTTTATGTCAAAGACAGCCAGTGTCTCAAGCCTCCTTCACCCTCAACTGTCCTTACAATTACTCCTGTCCCTCTAAGCAAGAACACATGTTTGACCTACAAATAGAATTCAGCTCCTCCATGCTCAATTCAGATTCTTTCCCTTTGGCTCCACACCTTCAATTTATAATATTTCAGACATGCTTATTTTTAATCTTACTACCATTTACAACTGTCAGGGAGACTTTGTTAATATTACCAAACTTGAAATATTTATCATTTATCTCTTTTTAAAATCAGATGTCAAATGCATCCTCGCAATATCCCAATGGAAAGAAGAGTTTAATTTTTTTTTCTTTAATTTCTTTCCTTTTTAAATTTTTTTCTGATCATGAACAAACTCCACCTTTTTTTCATAAATGAGTATCTTCCCTTCTCAAAACCTCAACAATCTTGAGTCATAAAAATAAAGAGAATTGGGCTGAAGAGGGATGTTTAATTCTGGAGAGAAGTCTGGCAGAAATAGGACAAAATTGATCCAATTCCTACAAATTAAAAGGAATGAAATAGGGTGGACAAGGGCACCTAGACATGCTCTGATTTGTGAGGATAAAAATTATCAATCCAAAACACTGCTAAAATATTACACTCGTATGTTAAAAATCATCAGGGCTATTTGCTCCAAGTATTCATTTGTGTCCAATTTTCCATATATCTGCATAATGTGCTGATAAGCCCCTAATTCCAAGTATGAAATATCAAATCAAGTACATTAATTAGTGATGCTGTCTAGAACGGCATCCAAAGCCAATATGGTTAGCTCTCAATTACCTGCTTTATTGGAGAGAAACAGCATCATGGGGGATAATCCCCTAAGCATTTCTTCTTGGCTCCGGCATGTGTTAACAATATACACAGACACAGACAGATTTCTGTTTGATGATTTTTTGTTTGTTTTTTACAATGTTTTCTGCCCAGTTATTCTTCCCCAAATACAACAAAGTAATTCATCTTCCCAAAGCAGGAATTGGCTCACTGTTAGCAAGGGCGTGAGAGCAGGGCCATGCTCAGAATTAGATATGGAAAACACAGGCTCAGTCTTATCTACACTTCTTTCTAGTGCTTCATTCTCCAGCTCATAAATCCCCAGATGCTACAAGAGATGCACTGTCATTTCCAGGACTTTTAACGTCTCTCTGGGGTAGATGAGACCTAATTGTCATCTGCAACAATACCCAACCATTATGAACCGTCAAGGCAAGCATAAAATGTATTCTGTAGTATATATGCATTCGATTTAAATCTTTCAGCTAATCTATTTTTTCTCTTCCAGTTTTATTAAGATATAATTGACACTACAATACTGCATAAGTTTAAGGTGTTCAGCATAATGATTTGACTTACATACATCATGAAACGATTATCACGTTAGCAAAACTATCATATTTATATGAAATTGAAGAAATAGAAAAAAATATTTTTTCCTTGTGATGAGAACTCAGGATTTATTCTCTTAAATTTCATATGTAACATAGAGCAGTGTTCTTTGTATTAAGCAGGTTGTACGTTACTGCCCTAGTATTTATCTCACTTGTAACTGGAATTTTGTGCCTTTTGACCACTTTCATCCAGTTCTCCCCTCACCTAGGTCCCCACCACTGCTAACCACAAAATTTATCTCCTTTTCCATGATTCTGTTTGATATTCATTTTTTGAAGTACAATTGACTCATGAAACTTAGTTGCTGTTACAAAGCATAGTGATTCGATATTTCTATACGTTTCAAAACTAATCACCATGGTAAGTCGAGATAACAACTGTCACCATACAAAGATATTACCTAGTTGTTGACTATATTCTCCACGCTGCACATTTTATACCCATGCCTCATTTATTTCACAAATGGAAGTCTGTACCTCTTAACCTTCCTCATCTATTTCTTTCCTCCCACCACTCCTCTTCCTTCTGGCAACCATCTGTTTGTTCTCTGTATCTTCAATTCATCTCTTTTTATCTTCCTTATTCCTGAAGACTACTGATAGAACACAATGAGAATTAAGAGTTATGCTGGGAAAAAGAGATCTAGCCCAGACAGGTAAATCCTCTACCTTGATATTTTTGAAAATCCATTAATACCATATTTGTTCTATAAATAATCAATAATATGACCCATGATAATAAATGGCCCTTACCATACAGAATATCAGCATTTTAATATTGTCCTGGGAACTTCCACAGAACAAACCTTAATCAAAAGCTAATAAGTTAATATAGGTAACAGATTAGTAATATTATGGAGGAAATGATTGAAGGCTCTGTAGGAAGCTAAAATAAGTTGCTAAAATTAATTTTTATGTTTATGTTTTCACTTAGAATACAGAGCTCTGCAGTATTCAGACAACTTCACATGTAACTCCCCATTTCATCCAGATGGTGGTCCAAGCAAGAGAAAAAGGGGAAATCAGCCTGGATGGGAAGGGCAGATCTTCATTTCTCAATTATGGACAAGTGAGACCTGATATTAAACAAACATTGCATGAAGCCCAGTGATAAATATGATGAATCTTTCTAGGGAGCTACACTTATTTAAGAGGGCTTCCCTGGTGGCTGAGTGGGTAAAGAATCCACCTGCAATGCAGGAGACACAGGAGATGGAGGTTCAGTTCCTAGTTTGGGAAGATCCCTTGCAGGAGGGCAAGGCAACCCACTCCAGTATTCTTGCCTAGAGAATCCCATGGACAGAGGAGCCTGGTGAGTTACAGTCTATAGAATGGCAAAGAGTTGGACACGACTGAAGCAACTGAGCATGCAAGCACGCACATACTTAAAGATTTTAGAAGTAAAGTATTAAGTCATTTAAAATATTGTTTATATATTAAAATACATACAAATGTTAAAATGATAAAATGAGCTAAAACATAATATAAAATGACTTTGCCCTGATTTTAAAACTTTAATGGCTTCCTGATATTAAGGATAACAGCCAATGTGGTTGACATCACCTGAAGTGAAGTGACGTGAAGTGAAGTGTTAGTCAGTCATGCCCGACTCTTTGTGACCCCATGGACTGCAGCTCACTAGGCTCCTCTATCCATGGAATTTTCCAGGCAAGTGTACTGGAGTGACATCACCTAGAATCCCCCAAATGCCCTGTATACCTCTTCATCAGCTCCCAACTCCTCCTCAAGCTTATTCTTAGTCTTAATGTCTAGTGCCTTTACACATTCGGTTTCTTTTACCTGGAATGATCTTCTTCAGTCTCATTATAAATTTATTAATACCATTCTGATCTCAGGTAAACTATCACCTACTCAGATGTTTGAGACTGTGTTATCTGAGCCCAACTTAGATCTTTCTGTTACCTCTGTCAGAGCATTCTGTTCTGTCACTTCGTAATATTTATCCCAGTGAAGTAATAATAGGAATAATAAACTCACATACATATGTGTATATGTATGTTTTTGATAATGTTTTAATGTCTATATCCTCCACTAGATAAAAAGCTTCTTGAAGCCAGGTGTTTAGATTAACTTTTTAGCTTATGGAACTACACTCAATAAAGACACAAATATTTATCAAATGAGTAAATGCATAGACATGAGTGCATACCCATTCCTATATCTCAAAAATCAAACCAAAATGCATGCCCTATTGGGGGTAGGGCTCAGAAGTATCATTCTTTCATACAAGCCACATCTATGAGTCATACATCTCTAGTCAATGTAAAACTAACCCACAAGTCCACTGTATTAGTGTGGCTATGGCTGCTATAACAAAGTATTACAAACTGAGTGGCTTAAGCAACATAAATGTATTGACTCCATGTCAGGTGTCAGGAACACCATGTTCTACCTGCAGCTTCTAGAGGATTTACTCAGGTCTCTCTTTTGGTAGTTCTTCACCAACCAGATTGGAGTGGCAGTCTAACTCCAGTCTTCATATGGTCATCTCTAGGTATGTGTCTTTCTCTCCACATAGCATTCTTTTTGTAAGAACATCCTATACCAATATGACTTTGTCTTAACTAATTGCACCCATAACAATCTTATTTTCAAACAAGGGTATATTCTGAGGTACTGGAGTTTAGAATTACAACATTAAAGATTTAGGGGGAAGCATTTCAAAACATTATATCCACCAAGAGCCATTACACTCAGAACCTACTGTAATGTTGAACATAAATTTAAGGAGTTCCTTTTTCTTTCTGGTTTATAATTTTTTCTCCATTATTAGCTTATGAATTTTATCTAAAGTTTTGTTTTTAATCTATTGAGATTTTTATATGATTTTTGCATTTTTATATTAACATGGTTAATTATATAAACTAACTTTCAAAGATTAAAATGAAGTACAAAGTGAAGTAGCTCAATCGTGTCTGACTCTTTGTGATCCCATGGACTGTAGCCTACCAGGCTCCTCCATCTGTGGAACTTTCCAGGCAAAAGTACTGGAGTAGGTTGCCATTTCCTTCTCCAGGGGATGTTCCCAACCCAGGATTGAACCTGGGTCTCCCACATTGCAGGCAGACACTTTACTGTCTGAGCTACCAGGGAGGCCTAACAGGCTTCCCTGGCTCCTTCAAAGGTTAATTAGTCTTAATTTTTGAGAAAAAAAAAAAACAACTTTGGGATATATTATCCATCATGGATTCCATTGATTAATATTTTATGTAGAATTCTTGTATCTGATTATTGGAGAGACTGAAATAACTCTTTCCTTTCTTGTAAAGTCCTTGCCCAGTTTTGATGCCAAGTTTATCCTAGCATTATAAAACAAGCTGGAAATTTTCTCTTATTTATTCTCTGAAAGAGTTTGTATAAATTTGGCATTCTTTCTACCTTAAGTAGTTGAAAAAACTCACTGAGAAAGCCAGGTGGGACTAAAGCTTCTTTGTAGGAAGATTTAAAATTATAGTCAGTGATCCAGTGCTCAGTCAAAAGCAGTTAATGCCCATGTGCCCATGAAAAAAATCCATATTCTACAGCCCTCAGGCATAGTATTCTATAGGTGTTAATTTCGTCCAGTTTATTCATTGTTGTATTCACATTTATATTTACTATTTTCTCTTTTTTCTGCTTGTACTGACAGATACCTCTGAGACAGATGTCCTAAAACCTCCCACAATGACTGTGGATTTGCATATTGTACTCTGTAATTCTGTCAAGCTTGGCTCTGAGTATCTAGAAGCTATATAAAATGCATACAAAGGTACAGTACTTATATCTCCTAGATGAATTAGATCTTTTGTAACTATAAAAATATCTTTCTTATCTGTATTAATGTTGATTTGCCCTAAAATCTGCATGTTTAGTCATTTAGGAGTGTCTGACTTTTTGTGACCCCATGCACTGTAACCCGCCAGGCTCCTCTGTTCATGGCATTTTTTAGGCAAGAATCTATTTGTATATTTTTAAAAAGCTACATTTTTTTGCAACTTGTTTCATGCTTTAACTTTTATCTTTTTATTTTTATGCTTATCTTTATGAGTACTGTTTTCTATTATTTCAACTGATAACACTGTCTTTCAATTGAGGTGCTTGGCTACATTTATAGTCAATTTCTCACCCTTATCAAATGTAATAGGGACTGTTATGCTTAATCTCTTGCAGTAAATACAAAGACCTCAGATAGCTTTAACTTTAGTGGTAATTTTTGTGTACTTAATTCTTTAAACTTCATAAAAATTTATGGGTTTTTTTTTTGTACTGTCAAATGTTTTTATATTTAGCTTTTCATCATTCCGTAATTCATTGTCAAGTTTCTATCTGGAATGATTTTTTTTTTCCTATTTTAAGAATTTCCTTCAATTCTTAATGGATGGAATAGATGTAGTATTTGAAGAAATAATGGATGAAAAATAAAAGTGATTAAAGAGATAGAGCAGCCAGTAATGAATCTTTGTTTTTTGTTTATTTGTTTAAATGTGTCTTTATTTTTCCTTTTTTGCAAAATCTTCTGGGCAAATAATTCTGTATTTACAGTTATATTCTTTCAGCATTTTAAAACAATTATTCCATAGTCTTCCACCTTCAACTGATTCTGTGAAAAGCCAGTTGTCTCATCATTGTTAGTTTTAAAATAAGCCTTTTATTTCTGAATTCTCTTAATATGTTCTCTTTCTTTTTGGTTTTCAACAGTTTTACACTGAGGTGATAAGATGTGATTTTCCTTTATATGTATTTTATTTGGATCTATACTGGCTTTTACATTTGCAGCTTTATCTCTTTAATCACTTTTATTTTTCATCCATTATTTCTTCAAATACTACATCTATTCCATCCTCCCATTCCTATCTTTCTTGGAACACATTATTTGTAGCATAAATTTTTTAAACTTTCATTTATTCTATATGGCTTATTCTCTTTTCTGTGTTTTTCTATCATACCATTTATTGCATGTAGAGGTGATAAGATGTGATTTTCCTTTATATGTATTTTATTTGGATCTATACTGGCTTTTACATTTGCAGCTTTATCTCTTTAATCACTTTTATTTTTCATCCATTATTTCTTCAAATACTACATCTATTCCATCCTCCCATTCCTATCTTTCTTGGAACACATTATTTGTAGCATAAATTTTTTAAACTTTCATTTATTCTATATGGCTTATTCTCTTTTCTGTGTTTTTCTATCATACCATTTATTGCATGTCGGTATACCTATTTTCTTCTGACCTATTCTACAATTCACTAATTCTCTTCTATTCTTTGTTCTGTTAGCTGTTGAACAAATTATTAATTTTTTTAACATATTTTTCTGTCCTATCATTCTGATGTTAGTTTTCAATAATTCCAGTATTCTGCTTAAATCATTCTGCTTAAACACAATTGAACACGCTATTCTATACTTTTAAAGCATGATCTATAATTTCTAGAACACATTCCTTTATTCTTTTGTTTGTCAATTTTTGCCTTTTTATAAACCTGGATATCTCCCACTAAATGCATAACGTATGAGAAAATATACAGGTAATTTAAGGCATTGAGTGATGTTATTTTCTTTTTTATATTTTATTTTATTATTATTATTTTTTTTACTTTACGTTATTGTATTGGTTTTGCCATACATCAACATGAATCCGCTGTGGGTGTACACGTGTTCCCAATCCTGAATCCCCCTCCCTCCTCCCTCCCCATCCAATAAGCATTTGCTTTTGTTTCCATGGCAATTTGAAAAAGGATAGATCACCTAATTCAATCAAGAAATGAGCTGATTCAAATTTGAGCTTTATCCAGCAATTTCACTCCTGGGTATTTATACAAAGAAAACAAAAACACAAATTAGAAAAGATATATGCATCCCTATGTTCACTAAATTATTTACAGTAGTAATTATTATTTATAATAATCAAGATATGGAAACAACTTAAGTACCAATCAGTAGATGGGTAGATAAAGAAGATGCATATAAATGCAATGGAATTGCTGCTGCTGCTGCTGCTGCTGCTGCTAAGTCACTTCAGTCATGTCTGACTCTGTGCGACCCCATAGACGGCAGCCCACCAGGCTCCCCCGTCCCTGGGATTCTCCAGGTAAGAACACAGGAGTGAGTTACCATTTCCTTCTCCAATGCGTGAAAGTGAAAAGTGAAAATGAAGTTGCTCAGTCATGTCCGATTCTTCGCAACCCCATGGACTGCAGCCTACCAGGCTCCTCCATCCATGAGATTTTCCAGGCAAGAGTACTGGAGTGGAGTGCCATTGCCTTCTCCAAATGGAATATCACTCAGCCATAAAAAAAAATAATGAAATCTTGCCATCTGCAACAATATAGATGGACCTACAGAGCATTATGCTATAAGTGAAATAAATCAGAGAAAGACAAATACTCTATAATTTCACTTATAGGTGGACTATAAGAAATAAAACAAAAGAACAAACATTTAAAGAGAGTCATAGATATATAGGACAAACAGGCTGTTGCCAGGGGAAGGAGAGAAGTAGATCAGTTCAGTTCAGTCGCTCAGTCGTGTCCGACTCTCTGCGACCCCATGAATCGCAGCACACCAGGCCTCCCTGTCCATCACCAACTCCCGGAGTTCACTCGGACTCACGTCCATTGAGTCCGTGATGCCATCCAGCCATCTCATCCTCGGTCGTCCCCTTCTCCTCCTGTCCCCAATTCCTCCCAGCATCAGGGTCTTTTCCAATGAGTCAACTCTTCGCATAAGGTGGCCAAAGTACTGGAGCTTCAGCTTTAGCATCATTCCTTCCAAAGAAATCCCAGGGTTGATCTCCTTCAAAATGGACTGGTTGGATCTCCTTGCAGTCCAAGGGACTCTCAAGAGTCTTCTCCAACACCACAGTTCAAAAGCATCAATTCTTCTGCGTTCAGCCTTCTTCACAGTCCAAGTTAACAGGTACAAGCTTCAAGTTGATGAGTCATAAGTATGACATATACAGTGTGGAGAATATAGTCAATAACTCTGCACTATCTTTGTATGGTGACAGTTGATATCTAAACTTCCTGTGATCATTTTGAAATGTACAGAAATACTGAATCACTATGCTGTGTAAGAGGAACTAAGATAGTGTTAAAGGTCAATGATACTTCAAAAACAGACAAACTCATAGGGAAAAAAGTCAGATTTGTGATTACCAGAGGCAAGGAGTAGGGGGAGGGAGAATTTTAAGAAGAAATCAAAGGACACAATTATCCAATTATAAAATAAGTACTAAAGGTGTAATTTACAACATGATAAATATATTAACACCTGCTGTATGTTATATATGAAAGTTGTTGAAAGTAAATTCTAAATGTTCTCATCACAAGGAAAAATACATTATTTTCTATTCTTTAATTTTGTCTGTATATGAGATGATGGATATTCACTGAACTTATTTTAGTAATCAAAAAAGAAACAAACTTAGGCTTTAGTCTTTGGAAAGTCTGGCATGTTTCTGACTTGATCATATGTTGATTCATATTTCTAACTATAGCACCTCAGGAGTCCTAACTAAAAGCTTGTATATTCCCCAGGACTCTTCTTCTATTGCAAACTCTAAACACAAGGGTGTCTCTACCTTCATAGGATTTTGAAACTTTTGCTCAATATCTCAGCTTCCCATGTATCTTTTTTCATTCAACTTTTCAGGCTTTCATCTCCAGCTTTTAAATCTATTAATTCCTAGAAGGAAAAAGAAGTGCCAAATATTGCATCACCTCTTCTGACTTCCTATTCCTCAAAGACCATGACTCCTCAAGTATTAATTTTCTTGATTGCTTACTGATGCTTTCAATTATATGTTTTTCTACATTCTCTGGATTTTCTAGTTATTCTGAATAAGTTGGTATAGCACAACATTGGCAGAAACAGAGACCTTACCACTTCATTCTTTAATAACCTCTTGGAAAAAGTGGTTTTATTATGGTTTATTTCCTTTTAAGATCTAAGGCTTATTTTCAAGTTTCTCCACATACACTTTGGTTCATACAAGCTAATTAATACAATTGTCTCTCGGCATTTAATAAGGATTGACCATACTTTTAGATGTTTTAAAAATATTTTTCTAGATTTGACATACAAATTGGAAATACCCATAATGATATATTAAGGTTATAACACTCATTATGTAACATCTTACACCCTTTACTGTTGCAAATTCCTCTGAAATTTAGCAACATAACCAACATTAATCTTTGATTTTGATATGCAGCCTGAAATACTGGAGGCAGGGTTCAAGGACACAGCTTCCTTGCCCCTGCTTCTTATGGCATCACCTTGGGCAGCTCAAGGACTGGGAGGCTCTCCCACAGCCTACCTGGTAATTGGTACTGGTGGATATGGCTGAAGTTGTTGGCTAGAACACATACATGTCTCCTCTCCATATGGCTGACTGACTTCCTTGCAGCATAGCAGCTGAGTCTGTAGAGTTGAGCAAGTCAAGGGAATCAGGTGGGAACTGTGTTGCCTTTTATATCCAGTCTTAGATGTCACTTAGTATCATTACTGCCATTGTTACAAGTCTGCCCTAGTTAAAGGGGGAAAAATCATAGATACAAAGTTCCTTATGTGAAGAGTAATAATATCCTGTTGTAAGAGGGGGTGGAGGGATGAGAAATAACACCACTCCTATTTTTGAAAAACATAACCTCTCACAGATCTTTTCTAGGAAATCTATGGACAGAGGAATTTTCTTAAAATATCTCATATTTGAATACTGACATTGATGTTAACTTTTTAAAAAGTGATTAAAAAATCTCTAGCTAATGCTTAAATTAATCTTCTAGAACAAATCAATCTCTAGTTTTTCTATTTTAAAGAAAAGGATTTCTTATGTTTAACCTGGTCAAAGTTCACATACTTAAGCATGTGAGTTTCTTATGCTAAGAAGATGTTATTTTAATATTCTAATTTTATCATATATTAGTTATATTCTTCTCCTTAGCCATTTTTCCTGAAGTGATATAAAATTATTTTTATGAGATATGTCATTAGCACTGAGTGTCAGGGGCATTTGCTAAACCTGCTTTAGTAATTTTGTGCCATTTGGATATTCCTGAGTGTAACAAGTAAACAGACCCTGCAAATTGCTCTCAGAGTCTGAGATGTGCACTTAAAAAGCTCCCCAGAGTATCTTCAAGTTCAAAAATATCACCTGGCCTATAGATCCTTTTATAGTCTCTTGAAAATGCTCTTACTGTTCTTTTTTCAATGGCAAAATGGCATTTATTTCAAAGTTCTTAGGTATTTTATTACTTTAGAAGGCAGTGCATATGGATTACCTAATTTTTTTAATTATTCATTGCTGGTACACAGAAATAGATTTTATGATTTGATCTTGTACCCTAAAACTTGCTGAATTCATTCATTAACTTTAATATCTATCTTGTATTCTTTTGGATTTTCTAATGTAGAATTTTATCATCTGTGAATAGAGATAATTTATTTCTTGCTTTTCAATTTCAAGGCTTTTGTGTTTTTTATTAATTTATTACTATTACTTTTCAAGAAAATAAAATTCAACTTGTCACTCAGAGGGGATAATTGTTGATAATTTGACAGATATCTTCCTAGTTGCTTTCTTTTCATTCATTTATTCATTATTCATTCCCTTAACCACATTTCTTTTTAATTATATATATAATGTGAATAGAATATATAATATAAATATATAAAAATATTATATGTACATTATGTACATTTTTTAGAAAACTGTTCATTTCATTTAGGATTGCAATTACTTATACCTGAAAGAATTTTATTTTATCAATACTATCTATGAACTGGCTCTTCAATTAAGGAGGTAAGACTTTGTACACTGGAAATTAAAAAACATTGCTAAAAAGAATTAAAGAAGACCTGAATAAATGGAAGGACATCCCAGGTTCATGGATTGGATGATCTATAATGTTAAGACATTAATACTACCCAAAGTGACTTGGAAATTCACTGAAATAACTATCTAAATTCCAACAGCACTTTTCGGAATAGAATAAAATATCTGCAAATCATATATCTTATAAAAATTGTTTACTATACAAAATATATAACATATTCCTACAATTCAACAACAAGAATATAAACAACTAGATAAAAAATGGGCAAAAGACTTAAATAGACATTTCTCCAAAGAAAATGTATCAATGGCTGATAAACACATCAAAAGATGCTCAACATCACTGGTCATTAGAAAAGCACAAATCAAAACTACAAATCACCATTTCACAACTACTAAAATGGTTATGATACTAAAAATAGAAATAACAAATATATGAAAGAGCATCAGTTCAGTTCGTTCAGTTCAGTCACTCAGTCGTGTCCAACTAGAGAAACTGAAATCCTCTGCATTTCTGGTGGGAAAATAAAATGATGTAGCCATTGAGGAAACATTGTTTCTTTGAAAAATTAAATGTATAATTATTATATGACCCAGCAATTTCATGCCTAGGTGTATACCCAAAGAATTAAAAGCAGGTACACAAATAAATATTTATACTTATGTTCATAGCAGCATTATTCAAAATAGCTAATATACAGAAATAATCCAAACATCTGTCTAGAGATGAACAGACAAATAAAACACTATGTGTGTACACACATACACACACACATACAAACAGTAGAATACTATTCAGCCATGAAAAGAGATGAGGTTCTGTTAGATACTACAATGTGGATGAGTCTTTAAAACATTATGCTAAGTGAAATAAGACAAGCGCAAAAGAACAAATATTGGATGTTTATGCTTATATGTGGAGAAGGCAATGGCACCCCATTCCAGTACTCTTGCCTGGAAAATCCCATGGATGGAGGAGCCTGGTAGGCTACAGTCCATGGGGTCGCTAAGAGTCAGAGACGACTGAGCGACTTCCCTTTCACTTTTCACTTTCATGCACTGGAGAAGGAAATGGCAACCCACTCCAGTATCTTGCCTGGAGAATCCCGGGGATGGGGGAGCCTGGTGGGCTGCCATCTAGGGGTCACACAGAGTTGGACACGACTGAAGCGACTTAGTAATAGTAGCAGTATACTTATATGTGGACTTCCCTGGTGGTTCAGATGGTAAGGAATCTGCCCACAATGTGCGAGACATGGGTTTGATCCCTGGGGTCAGGAGTATCCCCTGGAGAAGGAAATGGCAACCCACTCCAGTATTCTTGCCTGGAGAATCCCAAGGACAGAGGAGCCTGGTGGGCTACAGTCCATGAGGTTGCAAAGAGTTACGGCCAAGTAACTAAGCACACACATACATACTTATATGAAATATCTGTAACAGGCAAATTCATAAAAACTGAAAATAGTGCTTACTAAGTGTTGTCAGGGGAGAAAAAGGGGGAGTTATTGCTTAATGGTTACAGTTTCTGTTTGGGGTGATGAAGTTTCAGAAATATATGGTGTGATGATTGCACAGCATTGTGAATGTAATTAATACCATCAACTATAACTTTAAAACAGCTTACAGTGCTTACTGCTTACATATATTATATATAATATGTATTATATTACATATACTTTAAGTACTTTATCATATATTATAATACTATATGTATCTAGTAAATATATGATATATAAGTAATATGTATATAATAACCATGTTATATATATTATATATAGTACATACATTTTTATCATTATTTTTTATCATAATAAAGCTATTTGTTGCTTCAGATTGCTCTTGGTTTGGACTTTCCCTATACCACCTTCTGCATAACCTTGAATAAGTTATTTAGTAACCTCAAAGTATGGATCTTCTTCTCTTTAAAATATGACATGATAACAGCACCACACCTTCCTCATAAGCCTGTGGTGATGACTTGCCCAAGTTGGTACATCCACCATCCTCAATAGATACTCACTGTGATTATTACTGACATTGTATATCTTTGATTCTGAGACATATTTTTCTACTCAATCTCAAATTAGATTGTATTTTACAATGGACAGGCATAATAATGAAATATTTTTTCTTGAAAAAATGTCACTAAATATTAGTGTAACTATCAACAGATATCTAATAGTAGAGAAAATGTTACATTTTTATTATGTATATCTGTCTTTTTCAGTGAACATATACTAAAAGAATAATTACATAATGCATGTAATAATGCATTATGTAATAATGCATAATTACAATACACTAAAAGAATTTTGAAAACACTAAGTTAAAATATAAAAAGTGTAAAATAGGTGAATAGAGTCTTGTGTAAGGCATCTATAAATATTTTTCTAGAAACTATGAAATTCCTATTCATTGGATAAAAATTAGTTTTTTCAAGCACACTTAGTGGCATGGTAACAGATTCATGGTATGAAAAATTTGCTAACATTGTATATAATATGATCCATTTTTAAACCAAAATACTAA
This sequence comes from Aepyceros melampus, assembly GCA_006408695.1. Lineage (NCBI taxonomy): Eukaryota > Metazoa > Chordata > Mammalia > Artiodactyla > Bovidae > Aepyceros > Aepyceros melampus. The sequence continues at coordinate 72,516 of SJXQ01011875.1, read as the reverse complement.
CAGTGAAGCTTTATATTTTGCTTTTTTCTTCTGACTTCTCTGTATTTTCTACAATTAATATTTTTTTACTCATTCATTCAAAAATATTGTTTGTTTATTATCCACCAATCACACAGGTTTTAAGATAATTTCTTTGTCAATGTTAAAATAAGTGAATAAAAGTGAATTTTGCAAAAGAAAAAAAAAAAGTAGCTTTCCTGAATTTGAGCTATTCCATCCATGAATCATAACTTCATCTTAGCAAGTTGTTTGGTGAATTTGTCCCATGTGCCTCTGCCTGGAGTCTTAGTCCTTCCTACCTTTGAATGGTCCTACCTTTGATAAATCTTTCATAAGACTTGTTTACTTGCTCTAGTTACCAATTTGAAATTATCAGCTTTTTAAAACATTTTATTAACTCGGTTTTTTTTTAAATTTTATTATTGGAGTATAATCTCTTTCCAGTGTTGTGTTGGTTTCTTCTGTATAGCAATGTGAATTAGCTATGAGTATACATATATCCCCTCCCTCTTGAACCTCCATTCCAACCTCCCTTCCCTGTTTATTTGTCAGTGACTACAATTAACCTTTATGTGTGAAGAAAGGATCAGCTTCCAGTACTTCTGCTGATTCTCAAAATTAGAGGCCCACCACGGTCTCCCTCGTCCCAAATCTGTCTCAGTGGCTGGCTTCCTGTGTTGCCAAGACAAATTCAGTGGACCTAACAACACCTTCAAAAACAAGCAAATATAAACATGTTTTCTAGCTTTCACCTTCAATAGTATGATTTTTAACTGCACTGTAAGCTAAAATCCTCCAGATTGAAACATTTTCCTGATTTTTCTGTTGGTTCCGTATGACAGATGTGTATGGAGACTATGGCAGAAGAGTCTGCTGTGAAGCCAAAGTTGGGTGAGACATTTCCTTGTCTAGCAGACAAAATGTGGACATGCAAGTCTGCATCCTTTGTGAATTTCAGTCCAATGGGCCTGTAGCATACTATGCCTAAGATAATTCTCTGAAATCTGTTATACGTAAAACATATGTTCTCACTTATGGAGAGTATAATTTGAGATGGCAAGGATCCTTTGCTTCCTCTGCATATCATTCTTTTTTCAATGGCATGATGGCATTTATTTCAAAGGTGTTACAATACAGAACTTTTAAGAAATCTGGAGTTCAATTTAAATTAAAAGAAAGATACAGATAAAGAACATTCTCTGATGCTCAGTCTATAGTGCTTGTAATTTCTACATAACTTATTAGCTTATGGTTTCATTTATCATGTTCTGCTGGGGCAAATAAATAGACAAGAATCCTTTGTTATCTTCAACCCAACAATGTTGGTTCGCTTAATTAACAACTTATTTTAGTTGTTCCATCGCCAGCCTGAGATAGTTCTAGATCCACTGATATTTTAAAAGGGATTATATAAAACTATTTTTCACTTAACTTTGCTTTATCTCTCTAATTAGTGCCATCTCAAATTTATACCCAGACCTCTCTGATAATGAGAAATATAAAACTGAAAGAGAATTGAAAAATTGCCTAACTCAGGACTTCCAAACTCAAACACCCTAGGAGCAAGGTAGAAAATATAAATGTGTGAAACAGCAAGTTATAAAGGATAGAATATTCTGTGGAAACCTAAGAACAGAATTCTCATAAAGCATCATAAAATTTAATTAATACTATTCTTGTCCCCCAAAATCCATGTTTGCTAGCTAGATTGTTCCCAAAATTAACTTTTGATTTAATATAATCTCTCATTATAGAGTGGAGAAAATAATAAATGACAAAATCATAAGTTTAGTAAAATGACTGTAAAATGAGAACAATTCATTAAAAAAAAAAAAAAAAAAACGCCAGCAAGACCTGGCTGTCTGCCCTCTTCTTACCTGTCTAGCCTCATCTCTGGCCATGCATACCCGCTCCTCACCCTTAATCTCACGTCGACCACCCTGGTCTCCTCCTAACCCCATACATTGTTCTTGTCACCTGCCTTTGGGCCACTCTCCATGCAACTTGTCTTTGGTGATATCTTTTTTTTTAAATTTTCTAAATTACAAGAGTTTAGGAAATTATGTGTGTTTGGGATTATCTGATTGGGCTTCCCTAGTAGGTCTGTGGTAAAGAATCCACCTGCCAGTGCAGGAGAGGCAGGTTCGATCCCTAGGTCAGGAAAGCCCTGTGGAGGAGGAAATGGAAACCCACTCCAGTGTTCTTGTCTGGGAAAATCCCATGGACAGAGGAGCCTGGTGAGCTACCATCTATCGGGTCACAGAAGAGTCAGACATAACTTAGCAACTAAGCAACAGCAGTAATCTGATTGCATTGATAATATAATTCTTCAGCTCATCCTCCATCTATATCCTTTGTGATGTTACTTTGTAGACCCTCATACTAAAGCAGCAGTATGTTTCCCTACTCCTTGAATCTGTATTGACATCAGAGACTTCTTTTGGCCAAAAGGATATTTATTAATAGATGTGACTCAAGCCCAGGCTTAAAAAAAGTTCTCATGCCTTTCTGCTCCATTTAGACCTCTGCTGGTGCCATGAGAACATGCCAGGCCAGCCTGCAAGAGGAAAGATCCATTTCAGTTTTCACAGAAGAAACCATCTTTGTTCAGCCCACAGCCAGTTGACATGTGAACAAGTCTAGCCAATCTAACAACTCTGCCTTGCAAAGGCAAAGCAGTCACAGATGCACAAGCAAGCACAGATCAGCTCCCAGAGAGCAGACCAGAGCAGATGAATTGCAAAGACTCACAAACTAAATCAACAGGGAGGCCTGGCATGCTGCAGTTCATAGGGTGCAAAGAGTTGAACATGACTAAGTGACTGAACTGAACTGAACAAGCTAAGTGATTTATTTATTGTTGCGTGAAGATGATGATGTTAGTTGCTCAGTAATGTCCAACTCTTTGCGACCTCATGAATTGTCCACCAGGCCCCTCTGTCCATGGGATTCTCCAGGCAAAAATACTGGAGTGAGCAGTCATTCACTTCTCCAGGGGATCTTCCTGACTCAAAGATCAAACTCTGATCTCCCGTATTGCAGGCAGATTCTTTACCATGTGAGTCATCAAGGAAGCCCCTTATTGTTACTTGCCACCTTTATTTTGTGGTTGTTACTCAATGTAACAGTGTAAATAGATTAATAGATACACCCACGTCATAATTTCTGAACATTCCATTTGTGATTGCTTTTAGTTGAGTCATGTGGACAGAGGGGCATTCAGAAAGGTCTGGGGCTGGTAAGATACAGCTGTCCCCTTATCTCAAACACAAGGGATATTTTTCTTTGTTTTCTTGGCAGCAGAAAACTTTTCTCTTCCTAATCACTCCCCTTCAATCTTTTGTTTTTGTACACTAAGTCATTTCCATCCCTTTGTGTGTTTTCCTTCATCATTTCTGCTATCATCACCTCGTTGATACAAGAATGCCCAAGATACTGAGTGGAGAAAGGGACATAGGAATAGAAGGGAAGAATCTAGAAGCAAACACACAGATCACTACTACAATGACAGTATTTTGGCACACACCTAGATGTGGGAATTGATGACCTCTTGTTGAATATATTAGATTATCCACTGACTGATGGCAGAGAAGAATTCTGCCTCTGCTAGTGTTTTAGAAGAAATAAAATTATGACATGTGGTCATTTGAGATCTACTAAGCCTCAAGGTGACATCATTCTGGAGGACCTCAGGTAATGGCTGCTAGATTTAGCAAAGAAAAAATAAGTTGCTAGTTAAATTTGAATTTCAGGTAAACAAAAAAATATTTAGTATAAGCATATCCCATGCAATGTGTGGGACTTATGTTGTTTATTGCTGTTTATCTGAAAGTCAAACTAAATTTAGCATCCCTTACCTGGAGTCTTAGTCCTTCTTACCTTTGAAAGGTCTTACCTTTGATAAATCTTTCATAAGACTTGTTTACTTGCTCTAGTTAACAATTTGGAATTACCAGCTTTTTAAAACATTTTATTAACTCGGTTTTTTTTTTTTTTTTAAATTGGAGTGTAATCGCTTTCCAGTGTTGTGTTGGTTTCTTCTGTACAGCAATGTGAATTAGCTATGAGCATACATATATCTCCTCCCTCTTGAACCTCCATCCCATCCTGGAGATTATCATACTGAGTGAAGTACGTCAGACAAAGACAAATACCATATGATATCACTTATATGTGGAATCTAAAAACAAATAAAAAGAACTTATCTATTAAACAAATTCACAGACTTAGAGAATAAACATATTCACCAGTGGGGAAGGGATAGGTTGGTGTAGGGGAGGGATAGATTGGGAATTTGAGATTGACATATCACCTTTTTATATTTAAAATAAAATACCTTTCCATGAAAAAAAAAATAGTATTCTTTATTTTACCTGGCAACCCTGTCCTGAATTTATCTGACAAAAATGAGTTTTTTGCTCTAGCTCATTATAGTTACAACCTGTTATTACCAGCAGTTGCTCATATTTATATAAGAATAATGCTTGTATTTTATTTATCCTGCTGCCTTTGACTAGGATTTCTCATCATTTGGTTGGCAACACTGTGACCATATTCCTAGCCTGCTGTGGGCATCTATTTGACTTCTGATCCAATATAATTATCAATTAGAAGCCATCCCTGAACTCATTATACCTGCCATCTGAGCACCACAATTATTCACAATCTGAGAAAGGATTCACCTGGCCATCTTTTGAATGCCCTTCTGTCCACATGACTCAACTAAAAGCAATCACAAATGGAGTGTTCAGAAATTATGAAGTGGGTGTATCTATTATCTATTTATAATGTTATGTTAAATAACAACCACAAAATATAAGTGGCATGCACAATAATGGGTGGCTGGTGGCTCAGTTGATAAAGAATCTGCCTAAAATACAGGAGATCAGAGTTTGATCCCTGGGCTGAGAAGATCCCTGGGAGAAGTGAAAAGGCTGGTCACTTCAGTATTCTTGCCTGGAGAATTCCATGGACAGAGGAGCCTGGTGGGCTACAGTCCATTGGGTCGCAAAGAGTTGGACATAACTGAGCAACTAAAATCATCATCATGATGCAAGAACAAATAAATCATTTAGTTCCTAAGTCTGTGGCTTCTCAGGTGGCGACTGTGGTAAAGACCCTACCTGGCAATGCAGGAGATGGAAAAGATACAGGTTCACCCCATGGGTGGGGAAGATTCCCTGGAGTAGGAAATGGCAACCCACTCCACTATGCTTGCCTGGAGAATTCCGTGGACAGAAGAACCTGGTGGGCTCCAGTCCGTGGGATCACGAAGATTCAGACATGACTGAGCATGCACACGCTCTACTGCACTGCACAGTTGAACAGATTATGGGGAAGTAAGAAATGAGTTGGTGGGTCCAGCAATAAGGGGATAAGATCTGAGCAGACTTACAGAAGAACACATTCAGAAGCTACAGACCGCTGAGTCCCCGTGCCAAGAGGCACACGGGTGGGGACAGCACTTACAGGCTGCCTAAAGTCCTGGTAAGAACGAGTATGTCATCTGCACCAAAGAGTTACGGGGGCTTTACTTTTGTTGGCTTTAGGGAGAACCTGCCTTTGACATCATCACTGTTCATCAGTCAGACAGGCTATCAAGCTGTGCCTTGAAATCCTGACTGGTTTGCAACCAACCTACTCCATGTGGACAATCCCCTGAATTTGAGCTGGGTCCTCTGAACATGGCAGAGAGCTAGTGATTCGAAAGGAAATTCACCAGCACCTGTTTTAGGAGGAACTAAACAGAATTTAACAATTAGCTGGAGGTCACCCATCTGAAGCAAGAGCAGTGATAAAATATATCCCAGTTACTCAGGATGCTTCAGTTTTTCTAAGACCCAAACAATCCTGAAACTACAATTCAGTTTCTAAAAATATGAGTTGTCATGTCAGGCAGACTTGGATTCCAATCCTGGCTCTGACACTTACCATAATTGTGTGACTATGTGCTGTACTTCTGCTTAGTCACTCAGTCATGTACAGCTCTTTACAAGCCCATGGACTGTAGCCGGCCAGGTGCCTCTGTCCGTGGAATTTTCCAGGCAAGAATATTGGGGTGGGTTGCCATGCCCTCCTCCAGGGGATCTTCCCAAACCAGGAATTGAACCCAGGTCTCCCACATTGCAGGCAGATTCCTTACTGGCTGAGCCACCAGGGAAGTCCAAGAATACCGGAGTGGGTAGCCTATCACTTCTCCAGGGGAACTTCCTGACCCAGGAATCAAACGGGGTTCTCCTGCATTGCAGGTGGATTCTTAACCAGCTGAGCTATGGGCAAGTTTATTGATCTCTTAAGTGTTAACGGCCTTAACTATTAAAAACAGAATTCAGTGGATAATAACCTCACTAAATTGCTAAATAATATATATAACACACTTCACAGTTCCAATAACACCTGGCATATTGAAAGTTTTCAGCAAATAAGAGTTAAAAATAAAACCAAAACCAGAGAGAAAGAGAGAGAATTAAGATCCTAACACTCTGGCCAGAATTGCATCAACACAAACCTCATTCTTTTGTACCAAAATAACACCTCATGTAGGTCAGTCTTCTCAAACAGTTATCTCCACAGTGTTTTCTTTCTCTAAAGGTCATTGAGTAGAGCCTGAGCTCAGCACTTGTTGTATAACTTTAAGGAAATCTCTTGTCTTGACATTGTCATTTTTTAAATATTAATATTCAATAACCATTAAAGAAATGTTGATGACATGTCTTTTTTGTCTATGAGACTTTTTTTAAAGGGACAAAATGCATTATACATGGTCACTTTCTCTGAACGTCTCACAGGCCTGTGGAAATAACAGACAGGTCCACAGACAATAGGTCCTTGGTCCTACTAGGCTTGGTAGTGCAGTGATAAAGAATCTACCTGCCAACACAAGAGATGTGGGTCTGATCCCTGGGTTGGAAAGATCCTCTGGAGAAAGAAATGGCACCCACTCCTGTATTCTTGCCTGGAAGATTCTGTGGACAGAGGAGCCTGGTGGGCTACAGCCCATGGGGTCACAAAGAGTTGGACGGACACAATAACTGAGCACAGCGCCTGCTGGTCTAGAATGAACCATGGTGGATAACATGTCCACCACCATTGTCACCCCCTGCAAGGATCAGAGGCATGGTAGGAGTGCTAACTAAACATTTTGCAATGCACTGTTAAATAAGCAAAGATCAGATTCTTTACTGTTCAGCTTATCTTATTCAAAATTGAATTTATCTGCAATGTGCATATGTCTGCAGTATTCCTTTTAGGTTGAATCTAGCATTCCAAATTATGAAAATAATCATAATTTATCTATTCTATTCTTTATGGACATTCTCCCCCCTTCCCCACTATGGGGCTATTATAAATAAAACTACTATCTTTATTCTTACTTTTGTCTCTTAGAATACATGTACCAGTAAGGCCAATTCTCAACTCTTATGAGAAACATCAGGGAGTGCTATGGAATAGGCATTGTGTTAGAATTCAGACAAGCTAAATTATGCATCCAACTATGACCTAGACCAGGCTATTGAACTTCTCTGAGCTTTGTCTCTTGATTTATACCATGAATATAATATAATCTACCTCCTAGGATTGATGTGAAAAATTAAGATAGTCTATGCTTTAAGGTAACCTATTCCAAACATTTTGCAAAATATCAGTGACTATGCAAGACTCAATAAATGGTGGCTGTTATTAATAGTTTCATAAATAAATTTACATATATAATAAACTATAAACTAGGAAAAATATAATCTGTATAAAAGAAAATTTTCCAGAGGAAGAAAATTAGAAGGCAAGAAAAAAAAAGTAGCTTGTTAATTGGAAAGCACAAAGTAAATATGACTCCATACTGTAATTGTAAGAGAGACATAAACAGAAATATTTGAATATATATTAAGTTCTCTGCCTTCAAGTCATTCCTCAACCAGCCTTGTTAAGAAAAAAATCATTAATAAAGGTCTTTGCATTTATTTGAGGAAGCATTTAAATTCTATGAGTGTAAACATAATAGGAATTCTTAATATCCTTTTTTCTTTAACCTTCTCTATCCATCCTTTTGGAGACATGTTTATGGATTTCAGTTTCATTTCTCAGCTAATAAAATCCTCTATTCTCTATTTTTGGTCTTTCTGAAATAAGAAATTCCTCCTGGACTCTTGAGGGAAAAAAAAAAAATTCAAAACAGATTCCAAAAACATTTCAACTGTCAGTTACATACTGAGAAAGGGCAGATTAATCCCCACAGACCTCAGAGTTGACAAAGTCCTCATTTAATGTGTTCAGCTACAGTGCTAAGAGGGATTTGATAACAACACTCTGGGTGTCTCATTGTTGGTGCAGGACATAATTACCACCCTAGGGTATTGAAGGTAATCAGATCCACGGGGTCTCCTCAGGGAGAGGAAAGGGGCAAGCATGATTATCTCTCTATAATACTAACAGCTATTACGTCTCATTTCTTAAATTCACTTCAATGAAATGGCACTGTTTTGGTTTTCCTTAAGTGACTATTATTTTCCTAGTCTCCTTTTTTGTTTTGCTTTCACTATGAAGAAAGTCAATTTGCTGTTCACAAATTTTACTGTGGAAAAGAAAATCATAGCGAAGACAAGGAACAGGGGAAAGTCTCCTGTACTGCTGCTGGGAGAACCAAGGGTTAAAGCCATTTTGGAAACACTTTTAGATCATCTGGTAAAGTTATGGTTTTCATATTCACTCCAATCTCTTAAACCCTAAAAAATTACTGGTACATGTATTCTAAGAGACAAAAGTAAGAATAAAGATAGTAGTTTTATTATAATAGCCCCATAGTGGGGGAGGGGGAGAATGTCCATAAAGAATAGAATAGATAAATTATGATTATTTTCATAATTTGGAATGCTAGGTTCAACCTAAAAGGAATACTGCAGATGTATGCACATTGCAGATAAATTCAATTTTGAATAAGAGAAGCTGAACAGTAAAGAATATATACCATCTGATGGATGAGATGATGGGGGTGGGAGGGAGTTTTAAGAGGGAGGGGTTATATGTATACATATCCCCTGGAGAAGGAAATGACTACCTACTCCAGTATTCTTGCCTGGAGAATTCCATTGACAGAGGAGCCTGGTGGGCTACAGTCCATGGGGTTGCAAAAGTCGGACACAAGTGAATGAATAACACAACATTTTAAAGCAATTATACTCCAATAAATAAATAATATATACCATGTGATTTCATTTACACAGTGTTCAAAAACATGCAAAAGTAAACAATAGTTGACCCTTAACAACACAGTTTTGAACTGCAGGTGTCTACTTCTACGTGGATTTTCTTCAACAGTAAACACTGATTACGACATGATTTGTGGTTGCTTAGTTGGCTGAATGTCCAGATACAGAACCATAGATACAGAGGAACCTTGCGTATGGAGGGCCAATTATGTTATACTTTGATTTTTGACTGCTCGGAGGTCAATGCCACTAAAGTCCCTTGGTGTTTAACAGTGAACTGTATAGTGTGGAGGCTTGTGTTCTTAGGTTTTAAATCTTCAGAAGAGAAAGGGTAAGATGACTATGGAAGTCAAAATAGTGATTATCATTTTGAGGAGGAGGGAAGAGGTCTGCTTATGTCAAGGTTTGGAAGCATCAGTGATGTTTAATTTCTGAACTCAGTATTCAATATATTAACTTGATGGTCAGTATATAATCCATTAAGCTATATGGTTATATTGTATTCACTTACCTATATATGTTTTCTATTTCACAACAGAAGGACTTAAAAAGAAACATTTTCTGCTTGGTTTTTTTGTTTGTTTGTTTGTTTTTATGCAATTTACCTAAACAGAGGAAAAGAGATTGACAATTACTGGGTTCTTACTGAGTCCTTTATATGCATAATCTCTTCCAATTTTATTAATAAGAACCCAGTAAGAGAGTTATCACCTTTGCTGTTGGAGAGATAGAGAAAGCAGTTCAGAGACATCCAGGAATTTGCCCGAGGCCACAAAACCAGTGTCCATAGACCCAGTGCATGTGTGCTAAGTTGCTTCAGTCAAGTCCGACTCTGAGACCCTATGGACTGTAGCCTACCAGGCTCCTCTTCCCACTAGCACCACCTGGGAAGTCCAGTTCAGTAACAGAATTCAAATGTCTGACTCAAAGTATATGCTCTTTCTACTCCATCACATTGATTATATCCACACTCAGAATAGTTTTATGAATAGAAATTTTCAATTTTCTAACTGGGAGTCTAACTAAACACATGGTGATGGCACCCCACTCCAGTGCTCTTGCCTGGAAAATCCCATGGACGGAGGAGCCTGGTGGGCTGCAGTCCATGGGGTCGCTAAGAGTCGGACACAACTGAGTGACTTCACTTTCACTTTTCCCTTTCCTCCATTGGAGAAGGAAATGGCAACCCACTCCAGTGTTCTTGCCTGGAGAATCCCAGGGACAGGGGAGCCTGGTGGGCTGCCATCTATGGGGTCACACAGAGTCAGACATGACTGAAGTGACTTAGCAGCAGCAGCAGCAAACATCTACAAATATTTTAAGTGAAATCTAAGAGACAATTATTTAAAAATATACAGAACTAATTCTGCTCTAAAGTCAGATCATTCTCCAGAATAAATGTGTCATTTACTAGGCTTATTTATGTATTGTTCCTGTTTAGATGGTAAAAACAACTTTATGAGTCATTGGCTCATACAAAGCGAGTTCGAGAAGGAAGAACACAAAGCCCAAATCTCAGTAACAATTCCAAGATTCTTTTTTTAGTTATTGGTCACAGAAATGAAAGAAACAAAGACAGAAGAAAAATGCTGACCTAAAGCAAATTGAGTCCCAGCTATTTTTCAGCAAAGGTGAATTTATTCAGGATCAGCAGAGAATTGCAATTTGGGGTCTGCAATTACAGCGAGTACGGCCAAGGGCAAGTCCCCAGACAGCAAGGGAAGAACAAAGTTTTTATAGAGAAGAAAAGGAATTTGGAAAGGCTATTGTAAACAAAGTTCATGACTCTTCATTGGCTGAGTTCTTGTCAGGAAATGAGTCTTTCTTCTTCCTGTTGTTGGGCTCTGCTAATATCACAGGTCATGAGAGCACCCCTTTCTGGTCTCCAGACTATTTAATTGAGGTTTCTGTCTATTAATTTTTTTTAACAAAAGATAATACAATCTTGCACCTTTCTAAGGCTAAGAGAGAATGCACAAGATTTCATTTATTCTACACATATTTATTGAGTGCTTACAGTCACAATATTTTTTAGGCACTGTAGATACAATGATGAAAAGATACACAAGATGCTGGAGATTGTTCTTTATGGAGAGAATGAAAATCAGTTCAGTTCAGTCACTCAGTCGTGTCCAACTCTTTGCGACCCCATGAATCCCAGGCCTCCCTGTCTATCACCAACTCCCGGAGTTCACTCAGACTCACACCCATCGAGTCAGTGATGCCATCCAGCCATCTCATCCTCAGTCATCCCCTTCTCCTCCTGCCTCCAATCCCTCCCAGAATCAGAGTCTTTTCCAATGACTCAGCTGTTCTCATGAGGTGGCCAAAGTACTAGAGTTTCAACTTTAGCATCATTCCTTCCAAAGGAATGCCAGGGCTGATCTCCTTCAGAATGGACTGGGTGGATCTCCTTGCAGTCCAAGGGACTCTCAAGAGTCTTCTCCAACACCACAGTTCAGAAGCATCAATTCTTTGGCACTCAGCTTTCTTCACAGTCCAACTCTCACATCCATACATGACCACTGGAGAAACCATAGCCTTGACTAGACGGACCTTAGTCGGCAAAGTAATGTCTCTGCTTTTCAACATGCTATCAATGTTGGTCATAACTTTTCTTCCAAGGAGTAAGCATCTTAATTTCAAGGTGCAGTCACCATCTGCAGTGATATCTTCAGAAAGTAACAGAGTTGCTCCAAGCAAAGAAGAGGTAAGAAGATGGAGAGAAACTGGAATCAAAATGAAGATGGAGTCAGTAACCTAAGCCAAGGACTCTATCAAGAGGTGATATATAAGCCATGACTGGAAAAAGGACCAGAAGGCAGCCACACAGCCACAAAAATCAGAAAAAGATACTTCAGGCAGAGGTAATTGCAAATGAAATTTTCTGAATTCAAGTTGTACTTGGTGCTTTAAAACAAAGCAGCACAGTATGACTGAGGCATAACCAGTGTGAAGATGTATCAGTTAAAATTAGAGTCAGCAAATAACAAAAATTCTAAAGTAAGTGTAGCTGAAGTAGAAATCATTAATCTAGAATTAGAAAGGCAGCTTCAAAAAACCATCAGCATCAGAGGCCCAGGTTCTTTTTATACTATGGCTTCATCATCTGCCTCATGATCTAAAATGGTTATGTGAGCTCCAGCCCTCATAACTGAATTCCAGTTATGGGCAGATGAAAAAGAAACCTCTTCTTCTAAGGATGCTCCCTGGAAGCCAATGCAATACTTTCATTCACATTCATTCATTGACCAGAAGAAGAGTCAGATCCCAGCATGAAGCTCAAAAACTTGTTTCTTTTGCTTAACTCAAAAAGAAAAGGGAAATATACAGTTTTATGACAAATTCAGGAGGAGAAGGGGACGACAGAGGATGAAATGGTTGAATGACATCACTGACTTAATGGACATGAGTTTGAGCAAACTCTGGGAGATGGTGAAGGACAAGGATGCTTCAGTCCATGGGGTCACAAAGAGTTGGACATGACTGAGCAACTGAACAATGACAAAAAAGTTTTTAACAGTAGAAGAGGCAGGAATTGAGCATGGAGAAGTGGATATGGGTAACTCATTTAGGGAGCTGTAGGCCATAGTAATTAGAATTTTACACTTGGAAGCAAAGACCACACAGTCCTGAGATAATGCCTTGCTTGAATAGAAGGGTTGCTAAGAGAGCATCTCACCTCCATACTCTGCATATAATGACTTCTTCACGCTGATCTCAGGGACTGATAAGGCCTTTAGAGTGAAATCATCTGACTTTATATTTGTATCTCCACCTTTTTCAAATTAGTCACCATGTCCTGTCAATTCAAGATTCTCTTGCATAAAGAGTGGAAAAACTTGACAGAAGAGTAAAATTTTGAGTCCAACTCTGGTAACCTTCAATCACAGAAGAGAAAGGACAGAAATAACACTGCTTTTTGTTGGGAGTATGAAAAGATATGTTGAAGTTCTAGTCTCCAGTGCCTGTGACAGTGACCTTACTTGGAAATAAGATATTAAAAATGTAATGAAGTTAAGATGAGACCTTGCTGGATTAGAGTGGGCTCCAAACTCAATGACAACTGTAAGAAAGCCAGACAGAAGACACAGAGACACTGGAACACACAAAAGGGCTGCCACGTGTTGACAGAGGCAGAGACCGGAGTGATACAGCAGCCAGTCAAGAACAGCCAAGAGTTGATAATTACCAACAAAAGCTGGGGAGAGACGAGCAAAGATTCTCCTTCAGAGCCTCCAGAAGCAACCAACCTTACTGACATCTTTAAGTCAGACCTACAGCCACCAGAACTGTGCGAAAATACATTTCTGTTGTTTAGGTCACTTACCCAGTTTGTGGTACTTTGTTATGACAACCTTAGTAAACTAATATAGATTTTGGTCCGATGAAGTGGATGCCCCTACAGGGGCATCTCAAAGTCAAACATCTCAAAATGTGGATGTGGCTCTGGAACCGGATAATGATTGGAAGCTGGAAGAGGTTTGAAGTAAATGTAAAAACAAAGAAACAAAATTAACTAAATTCCCTTGAAGAAACTGTTGATAGGTAAATGTTAATACGTTTAAATGCAAATATGCAAGATGTTTAAATACATTAAAGGTACTACTGGTGAGACCTCAGATATAAATGAGAAGCAGGGTACTAGAAAATGGAGGGAAGGTGATCCTTAAATTGGCAAAGAATTTGCTGAATTATGTTGTCGTGTTTTGTGGATGGTAGAATTCATGAGTAATCATCTTGGATATTTGTGGGCATGCTAAATCGTGTCAGTCTCTTTGTGACCCTATGGACCATAGCCTACCAGACTTTTCTGTCCATGGGATTCTCCAGGCAAGAACACTGGAGTGGGTTGCTATGCCGTCCTCCAGGGGATATTTCCAACTCAGGGATCGAACCTGTGCCTCTTGTCTCCAGCATTGGCATGCAGGTTCTTTACCACTAGCGCCACCTAGGAAGCAGAGGAGATTTCTAAGCAAACTATCGAAGGTGTAGCTGGGTTTCTATTTGCTGCTTATAGCAGAATATAGGAGGGGAAAGGTAAATGGAAGAAAACACTTTTATGCAAAAAGAAAACAAAACTCGAAGCTGTAGAATATTATCAACCTATTCATATTGCAAAAAAAAAAAATGAAGTACTCTCTGGAGACAACACCAAGGGTGTGGCTGAACATCCATTAGAGAAAAAGATTAGTAACAGTGTGACTCATAGATGAATCCAATCAATTATCTCAGCAGAAACTCTGCCAGCTTGTTTTGAAGGGGACAGAGAAAGGACTAAATGAAGGAAGGCTGTCATATTTCTGAGATTCTATAGGACGGGACATAGAGCTATTGGCTGTCAACAAGAAAAGGGAACACTGTCCCAAAGGTGATTCAGAGATCAGCAGGGTTGTCATTGCCACTCTGCGCCCAGAGGGAACAGGTACTTGGGGCAAAATCATCTTTTTCTCGGTTTGAGGGTTAGGGGTTGGGCCAGAGGAGGTACCACCTCAGTTTCAACAGGTTACGCTGCCACCATTCAGGGCCTCAGGAGAAAGGCCACCATCCTGGGCTGCAGGGGTAACACTGCTCCCCGCAGCAGACCCAAAAAACAGAGCATTGAGCCAAAGATGAATATTTTCAAGCCTTTGAAGCAAATAATGAAAGTCATTCATCATGTCAGATCCTTTGCAACCCCATGGATTATACAGACCATGGAGTTCTCCAGGCAGAATGTTGGAGTGAGTAGCCTTTCCCTTCTCCATGGGATCTTCCCAACCCAGGGATCGAACCCAGGTCTCCGACATTGCAGGCGGATTCTTTACCAGCTGAGCCACAAGGGAAACCCAAGAATACTGAAGTAGGTAGCCTATCCCTTCTCCAGTAAACCCCAGGAATTGAACCGGGGTTTCCTGTTTTGTAGGCAGAATCTTTACCAACTGAGCTATCAGGGGTAAGTATAATGAGATTTGCCCTATTCTGTTTTGGGCCTGTTTTAACCCTATGACACCCTTCATCTTTCCAATTTCCCTCATTTAAAGTTGAAAAGTCTATCTTATACCTGTCCCTGAAATTCTATTTTGGAAGCAAATAACTTGTCTGACTTCAAAGGTTCAAAGGAAGAGAGGAATTTTGCCTCAGGATACCTACCTTGAATCTCACCTGTATCTGATTTAGATAATATACAGATGACATTGTAGACCTAGAGTTGCTGGTGGAATGGATTAAGATTTTAGGGGGGCTGCTGGGATGGGGATGAATGTATTTTGCATATGAGAACAATGAACTTTGAAGGTCCAGAGGATGGAATGTTATAGGCTAATTTATACCCACCCAAAACTCATAAGCTGAAGCCCTGCTCCTCAGTACTTCAAAATCTGATTGCATCTGGCAACATATTCAGAGGGCCATCAGGAGTTCCCACATAGAAAAAAGGCCATATGAAAACATAGAGAGAAGGTAGCCATCTGAAAGTCATGGAGAGAGGTCTCAGAAGAAATGAAACCTGCTGACACCTTGATCTTGGACTTCTAGCCTCCGAAACTGTGAGAAAAAAAATTTCTGTTGTTGAAGCCACCCAGACTGTAGTATTTTGTCATGGCAGCAAACTAATGTGTCAAACTAATGCCATGTTCTAGCAAATAATAGAGGAGTTGCTTGAAATTTAGGCTGAGAATCAGATTCTATACCCTATTTTATTACTTGCTAAGATCTTCCAGGTTATCTTTTAGCTCTAAAGAAGAGGCCTGGCATTAAGAAGAAGGAACTGTGCGCATAAGTTTGGGGTCTCAGTGGGTTTTGAGTGGATCATTTTCAGCATCACAAAAAGAAATCCTCATCATAATAGTTTCTGGTGAGGATCCATTCAGCAGTGGCTTTGAACGTAAATCATACAGTAAATTCAACTGAGTTCGCCATTCAAATTGCTCTAGGTTTGAAAAACATCAATGCTGTAAATTGTGGATGAAAGAGGAATCCAGAGCTGCTGAAACAAATAGAGGGCAGACATGCATGTCCTCCCAAGGCCCCGCAGAAGCTAGTTTATTGCCCTCACATTTAACATCTTGATGGAAATGTTAACACTCCACTCAATTTGTTTAACCTCCATCATAAAGATCACTGGGAAAACTTAACTGACTACCAAGAGTTTTCCAGAAATTGTCCTCCATAATGAAGCTAATTCATTTTAGTGTTAAATGCTGGGAAATGTCTAGCCTCCTTCTCACGTTAAAAGAACAGTAACATTCACTCTGTATTCAGTTACAACCATGATTGGAATCATGCCCCCTAGAGGTACATACCAGATAGATAGTATCTCCCTTGCATGCTTGCTTATGCTTCCCAGCTGGCTCAGTGGGAAAAGAATTCTCCTGCCAATCCAAGAGACACAGAAGACTCGAGCTCCATCCCTGGGTAGGGAAGATCCCCTGGAAAAGGAAACAGCAACTCACTCCAGTATTCTTGCCTGGAAAATCTCATGGACAGAGGAGCCTGGTAGGCTCTAGTCCAGGGGGTTACAAAGAGTTGGACATGACTGAGCACACAAGCACACATAACAACCTGTTTTTATTTTCTTGCCCCTACTACCATCCACTGGAGAAGGCAATGGCAACCCACTCCAGTACTCTTGCCTGGGAAATCCCATGGATGGAGGAGCCTGGTAGGCTGTAGTCCATGGGGTCATGAAGAGTCGGACACAAATGAGCAAGTTCACTTTCACTTTTCACTCTCATGCATTGGAGAAGGAAATGGCAACTCACTCCAGTGTTCTTGCTGGAGAGTCCCAGGGATGGCGGAGCCTGGCAGGGTGTCATCTATGGGTAGAGTCGGACACGACTGAAGCAACTTAGCAGTAGCAGCAGCTACCATCCACAATACAATAAGTTCCCTCACACAAATGAGTTCCATTCCAAGAGCATGTTTGCTAAGTCCAATTTGTTCATAAATTCAATTTGTTCAAAAGTCACCCTAGGTACCCAACCAACACAGTCAGCTATATAGTAGTGTACTGTAATGCTGCTGCTGCTGCTAAGTCAATTTAGTTGTGTCCGACTCTGTGTGACCCCAGAGACGGCAGCCCACTAGGCTCCCCCGTCCCTGGGATTCTCCAGGCAAGAACACTGGAGTGGGTTGCCATTTCCTTCTCCAATGCAGGAAAGTGAAAGTAAAGTCGCTCAGTCGTGTCCGACCCTCAGCGACCCCATGGACTGCAGCCCACCAGGCTCCTCTGTCCACGAGATTTTCCAGGCAAGAGTACTGGAGTGGGGTGCCATTGCCTTCTCCATAGTGTACTGTAATAGGCCTATGAGGTGAAGTCGCTCAGTCGTGTCCGACTCTTTGCGACCCCGTGGACTGTAACCTACTAGGCTTCTCAGTCCATGGGATTCTCCAGGCAAGAATACTGGAGTGGATTGCCATTTCCTTCTCCAGAGGATCTTCCCAACCCAGGGATCGAACCTGGGTCTCCTGCATTGGAGGCAGACGCTTTAACCTCTGAGCCACCAGGGAAGCCTTAGTATTTTTCAAACAAATAATGTGTAAAAAATGAACTAACACAAAAAGTAAACATTTTAATCATATGGTATGGTACCTTGAAAAGTATAGTAGTAAAGTACAACAGCTGGCATACAGGGGCTGGCATTGAGTGAACAGGCAAGAAGAGTTACTTACTGGAGGAGAGAGAGAAGGTGGGAGATGGTAGAGGTGAAGAATCATTAGCAGTAGGAGACTTACAGAGGATGCATGCACATGAACAAATTTATATGATTTGACACAAACACACATTCACATCTTGAAAATTTGCAACTTGAAGGTTTGTGTCTGAGGACTTGATGTACCTAAGTCTGTTGACAGGTCCACTCTGTTTTCATCACCATACCTCTCGAAACTCTTTCCATCTCACTTGCTAACAATTTTCATCTAAGCTCTCATCATGTTGCATCTAAAATTATGATTCTTATCTAATTGGTTTTGAAAAAATACTAGTCTCTTAAATAGAATGGTATTTATTCATTTTTATTTAATCCTTCTTACTGCTCTTATCATCTGAGCTTTGTAGGCTCTTATCTCTCCACATTTCCAATAACAAAGTCAAAAAGTTCTATATTTGGGAAGTGATGCCATGTTTTCCTTTCAGTTACTGAGATATTTCACCTGTAAGGCTTCTGGTAACTAGTAGATCTGACCTGTGGTGATTTGGGGTCAATGTTCCAAGGCCCAAAGTAAGAACAGAACTTAGTGAGAGTTAACCTTCACTGAGCACTTAGTCTGTGCCAGGCACTAAGGCATGCATTTTACACTGTTGTTGTTCAGTCACTAAGCTGTGTGCAGCTCTTTTCAACCCCATGGACTGCAGCACGCCAGGCTCCCCTGTCCTCCACTATGTCCT
This sequence comes from Aepyceros melampus, assembly GCA_006408695.1. Taxonomy (NCBI): domain Eukaryota; kingdom Metazoa; phylum Chordata; class Mammalia; order Artiodactyla; family Bovidae; genus Aepyceros; species Aepyceros melampus. The sequence continues at coordinate 53,943 of SJXQ01011875.1, read as the reverse complement.
GAAGTTTGTTCAAATTCATGTCCACTGAGTTGGTGATGCTATCTGACCATCTTATTCTCTGCATTTTATATACATTCACTTATAATTTTATAATAAATCTATGAGCTAACTCTTACTATAATTCTATTCTATTTTACAGATCAGAAAATAAAGACAGAGAAATGAGTTACTCCATTCACAACATATTCTCAAACTCAAGCCCTTTTTTTTTTTTTTTTTTTGAGTTTAAATTTTGAAACTTGTACTCTTTGGTTCAAAATTTAAAACTCTCAGAAGCAATGGAGTAGAAATTTTGCCAGGCGAGTGAGTCTTTATTTTCTCCTCCTCCAATATATATACTCTCCTGCTACCACCAAATCTATGTGAATTTATATGAGTTCATGTGAGCAAGAGAGAGAGGCTTTAAGAAAGAGAAATAGGATTTTTTTTAAATAATGAAAAACAGAAAGCTGGAATAACAATACATAAAATTATATTTGTTCCTTTTTTTTCCTCATAATGGTGCGAGGAAATTATTAGTATCTTAGTGCCTTAAGGTTGTTGAGAGCCTGAGTCAACATCTCCACAATGATCTTGGCCACCCAGTCGTGACCCCAAGATGGAGTAGAAGTAAGTAGAGGTAGGAGAGAAGCATTTCTCAGGAATCGCCTCCGAAGCTTCCAATTAGCATCTTCTTGGGTACGTCTCCATTACATGCCTATTCCTAAACCTGAGTTTGGGTCTAACTCCTTGGAAATCAAGGAGTTGTTAAATAATCCTGTAACAAAATAGCAGGGCAATGGTTTTAGGGAGGTATTTCACAACAAATGCCTGTCACAGTCCACATCTCACATACACAGCTACCAGAGAACTTCTCCAACACATTCATTCGATGGTTGCTTCTCATTTTAAAGCCCTTCTACAGTTACCATTAAAGAATCAACTCTTAGAGCAAAAGAGAACGCATTTTTATAATGCAGCTCCCTTCTTTCCAATCACTCTCCTCAGTTTTCTAAACATTCCATATGAACTCCAATCTCTGCTTCTTTGCTCACCTCATAAAAAGCTCAATATTCTCATTTCTCAAACTTTTACAGGGCATGTACTATATGCCAGGTACACAGTAGTACTAGGGCATGCATGTAGCAATGGAAAAAAAAAAAGATTCTTTTCATCAGATTCAACAATCCAGTTGTAAACACATGCATATATATAATTACAAAAAATAGAATAAACACCATTTCCTCTAAAGTTACCTTAGTTCCATGCATATATCTGACTCAGCTTAAGTTTCAGCTTCTCAAAAAAGTCACTGATCTCAGTTTGATCTCCTTTTCCAACTGCACTTTGTAGTATATTTGTGCTAGAAAATTCACATAATGCCTAACATATGTTATACAAACATAACTGTTTCTATTTTTAAAATATGAGTTTTACATCTCTTATAAATTTTATCTTTTTGAAGTATGGAGACTGATTTTAAATTTCTTTATTTCTCTAGAATTCATATGTCATTCATTTTTTTCTACATTCACTCAATTTATTACCCATTTATTTAGCTATTCCTATAAATACAGCATCATGCCAGGAACTGAGCATAGATGACAGGAAGAGAAACACATAAAACTAATGAAGACACAGTCTCTAGCCTTAATGACCTTCAATCCAGCAGGGAAGATGGGACAGACAAATAACCATAATGCAAGCAATTTTTAATAAGTACAGAAATAGACACAGTCAAGAGGTGGCACTAAAGTAATTCCTGAAGGCCAAGTAGGAGGTTGGCAGATGCAGAACAGGATCAGAAAGTGGATGACCTTCTCCATGGGAGAAAGAGAATGAATAGTGAAGTAATATAAAAATTTGGAGATCTGCTCAGAGAACAACTAATTTTAAACAGAGACTGTGAAACAGGCTAAGGAAGGTTTAACATAGGGAAGATAAGTGACGTCGCTCAGTTGTGCCTGACTCTTTTCAACCCCTGGACTGTAGCTTACACTCTTCTGTCCATGGAATTTTCCAGGCAAGAGTACTGGAGTAGATAGCCATTTCCTTCTCCAGGGGATCTTCCTGACTCAGGGGTCAAACCCAGGTCTCCTGCATTGCGGGCAGATGCTTTACCATTTGAGCCACCAGGGAAACCCTAGGAAAGATAAGTTGGTAGCAAATAGTGAAGGATTGTGGGACTTTGAGCTTTAATCAGCTGACTTTAGATTGAGGGCAAAATAAAGGCCAAGAAGGGTGATCAAAGGTTTTCAGCTAGGCAGTAACATGGTCAATTAAAACGATTAATCCAGTAGTGGAATACAGGTAGAAGTGGGATGGGGAGAGACCACCAATAGAGAGGAATTTAGGAGGCTGCTGCAGCAAGTTAGATGGAAAGGGAAAGAGAAAGTTATTCAGTTCTCTGGTCAATCCCTCGCTAATACCTGTAGCACAGATGCTATGTATTATTTTCATCTAGCAGAAGTTACAGAAAGAGAGGAATGGGTGGGATGTTTGATTCCATGGCTAAACATAGGCAACACAGAATGAGAGAAACTAAAATAAATTCCATCTCTTCTCCATTAAAAAAAAATTTATTGGGATATAGTTGCTTTACTATATTGTGTTAGTTTCTGCTGTATAGCAATGTGTATCAGCTATATGCATACAAATATCTGGGGTTCAGTCCCTGAGTTGGGAAGATCCACTGGAGAAGGGAATAGCAACCCACTCCAGTATTCTTGCCTGGAGAATGCTATAGAATTCCTGACAGCCTACAGTCCATGGGGTCCCAAAGAGTCAGACACGACTGAGCAACTAACACTTATCAGACATATATCCCCACCCTCTTGAGCCTCCCCACCACCACCTCTCCATCCCACCCTCGAGGTCATCACAGAGCAAAAAGCTGAGCTGCCTGTGCTATATAGAAGGCTCCCACTAGCTATCTATTTTACATATGGTTGTGTATATATATTAATCCCAATCTCCCAATTTGTTCCACTCCTGCCTTCCCCCACCGTGTCCACAGAACCATTCTCTATGTTTACATTCCTATTCCTGCCCTGCAAGAAGATGTGGTACCAATATACAATAGAATATTACTCAGCCATAAGAAGAAACAAAATTGGATAATTTACAGGATGGATATAGCATCTGTCATACAAAGTGAAGTAAATCAGAAAGAGTAAAATGAGTGTTGCATATTAATGCATGTGTGGAATCTAGAAAAATAGTACAGATGAACCTATGTGAATTCCATCTCTAACTGGTAGTTGTGACATCTTCCCTGCACCAAACCATTTCCCCTTGTCCACTGTCTCTGTATCTAAAAATACACAATTTACTCCTCCTCTTTTGCTTTCTTTATTTTCTGTTAACTCTCTCCTTGTAGTTTTCTGGATCCTACATAAAAATCTCATGCAATTGCCCTTTTCACATACTATTCAGGTGGGGATCGTGTTGTTTAATAATGCTAAGCTATGTTTTGAGGTAAAATTTTCTTAGGAAATAACAGTCACATAATATTGACACAGCAAGGAAACATCATGTCCCCAACAGTGATGGCCAAGAGGCTGCACAGCAAAGGAAAATCTTATTCAAAGCCCAGAAAGCAATAGATTCGTAAGAAGGCTAGTGATTTCAATTAAAAGTTCTTTAGAGATATGACTCATCAGCACCTACAACTTCCTTTATTCTTTGATCTTCCACAGCTCTGAAAACCTGGCTTAAACCACAGCCCTGGTGAGCCCCAGAACCCAAGGATTTGACAGCTCCCTAATCCATTACAGCTTCATCTCAGATCATTGAGGTGATTTTGAAAGAAACCCATTGTCCAGTGCTCAAATTTCCTTGCATACAAAATGGGAATGCTATCAAGTTTTCATACTTGACTCAAAGCATGAGGGCAAAGCCTTCTGAGGACATAAGGTGTTAAGTAACAGAACAGAATATGTAATTCAATGAGTCAGACCCCAGTATTGGCTGTGCCCATTTATTATTACTTTTCAATTTCTAAAGTGATGGCAAAATTGAATTTCTACTAATTTTTTAAGAACTTGAATCTGATTCTTATAATCCTGGGCTTTATGTCGCTGATATATTGTAGGTATAATTTTTGTGTACTCCAAGAGGCTTACTGCTCACAGGGCATTGCTGTAAGTTGTGGATAATTTATTTTCTCCTGCTATTATATTGTGTAAATTACCATGTTGGCAATATTTTAGCCTTTCACACTTTGAATCAGTGCCCAGAATAATTCTAACAAGATTTTGATTCTCTGGAAGCAACCTCAAGGAAAAAAGCCCTTCAAAATGCCTGCATAGTCATTTAAACTTCAACTGCAAGAACCGTCTCCTCCAGGTCAAGTATAAGGTGCTTCTGAAGAGCAAGTGACACTTATCTCATCTCCCTATTGATTTCTACATCCTCCTCTGCTGCCAAAAACAATTGCAGCATCTTGCCAGCAGAGCACACGCTTCTTACCTTTCTACCTCAGTATGCAAGTTCTAGAATTGGAACCAAATTTGAAGCCCACCAGAAATCTCTCAGAGAATTTGATTTCAAAAGTCCAGCCATATAACCAAGTCTTTTATCACCAGAAGAAGATATTTTGGTTTTCAGTCAGGAAATCTCTCACTTCTTAGTATTTAAGAAATAATGAGGAAAAGTCAAAAAACGGGCATTAGACTGCCAAGTAAGGACAGACAGGTGCTGAAGAAATGGACACAGTGTTATGTGGTCACGGTAGACTCAGTAAGGACATGGCCTTCACACAGCTTCTGCTATTTTTTTTTTTAATTGGAGTATATTGCTTTCCTGGGACTTCCCAGGTAGCTCAGTGGTAAAGGATCCACCTGCAGTGCAGAAGATGCAGAAGATGTGGGTTTGATCCCTGGGTTGGGAAGATACCTTGGCAACTCACTCCAGAATTCTTGCCTAGAGAATCTCACGGATAGAAGAGCCTGGAGAACTATAGTCCATTGGGTCGTAAAGAGTTGGACATGACTGAAGCGGCTGAGCAGATAATTGCTTTACAATGTTGTGGTAGTTTCTGCTGTACAACAAATGAATCAACTATGAGTATACATATATCCCCTTCTTCTTGGACCTCCCTATCACACTTCCCGTTCCATCCCTCCAGGTCATCACAAAGCACTGAACTTTGATACTGAATATAGCCTTATATATTCCCTTATATAACAATAGGAAACAAGGAAACAAAAAACTTCCTTTTTTTTTTTTTACCTCTCCCAATCCCATCTCTACCCCAGTTTAATAGGGGAAAGTTTCTAGAACTTACTAGAACCCCAGAGAATCAATGCTGCCTCTCTCAAAATCTCCAAGTCCAGATGCAGGGCAGAGAAAAAAGTACTCCCTTTTTAGACTTCCAGAATGCTTCCACCCTGACTACCTGAATGTCTTGGGAAGGTATTCTTTCTTAATATTCTTGACAATAACAATATAGGATGTCGTTAGTGCTAACTCCATAAGGATGTTGTAAGAATTCGATGAGCAAATGTCTGTGTTCCTTGCCCAGTATATGACACAATAAAGGTTCTCAACTGTCGTCATGATAATAAGGTACCCTTATCACTGACACAACACTGATAACAAGGATCATTAACAATATAGAGAAATAGCTGCATCTCAATATAAGTGACAGTTTTTTCCTAAAGAATCTCCTGCTCCAAGTCAGGATTGATTATTGGTGCTGGGGAAGGACAGGCCCAGCTATAGAAAAATTAACAGTTTCATTTCCCCTCACATGCTCCTCAAAAATGCATATTAACTTTTATTTATTTTAGCTAAGCTCTCCTTTTATCTATTCATGCTCCCATCTAAAACTGGAAAAGTAATTTGAGAAAAGGAGAAGAAGGCCCTTAGAACTATTTTAAATGTTTTCCAGTTTTCTAATGAACTTAATAAGTTCCCCAGATACATCTTACAAAGTAAAGAAGCCTTCAAAAATATTAAAGTAATTTTGATTTCTCCAGTGGTACAGAGAATTCTAGGTGACTGGTAAGATTCATCATCATCAGTTTTACAAGTGTTCAGTTAATAGTGAAAGGAAAAGTCACAAGAGAAAATGTTTTCTTTTTGATGCCTTCTAATGTATTTGGATAAATCTCCATTGTCATATTTTTCACAAGAGCAGTTTCTCTTGAGTTTTTACCTCAAATTCCAACTGAATGATGACACTTCCACATGTTCTTCCTCTAACTACCTGGCAGGTCAAGTGGTTTTTGACAGTCAGGAATTTGGCAAGATTTTTGATCAAAAGAATAATTTGCTAAATTGAGATCACTGCCATTCGTTTTGCTATCTTGACTCATTTAGTGATAGCTACTGTGAGAAGAGCTCTGTCATGGGCACCAGGATTACAGGAAACAAGGGAAAGAGCTTGAGTTTTGCCATCAAAGTTATAAATCTCGTCTGAACAGAGACATCAGACTCTAGGACAGAAGAAACATAAAACCTGAATCACAGATCTGCAGTCAAGAACAATACCTAAGATGGTGTGTATCTTGATGGTGATCAAGTTCATGTGACCATTCTTAATATTCAGTTGGCTTTCTGCAGACCAGATTTCAAAAAATACAGAGAATTCTAGGTGACTGGTAAGATTCATCATCATCAGTTTTACAAGTGTTCAGTTAATAGTGAAAGGAAAAGTCACAAGAGAAAATGTTTTCTTTTTGATGCCTTCTAATGTATTTGGATAAATCTCCATTGTCATATTTTTCACAAGAGCAGTTTCTCTTGAGTTTTTACCTCAAATTCCAACTGAATGATGACACTTCCACATGTTCTTCCTCTAACTACCTGGCAGGTCAAGTGGTTTTTGACAGTCAGGAATTTGGCAAGATTTTTGATCAAAAGAATAATTTGCTAAATTGAGATCACTGCCATTCGTTTTGCTATCTTGACTCATTTAGTGATAGCTACTGTGAGAAGAGCTCTGTCATGGGCACCAGGATTACAGGAAACAAGGGAAAGAGCTTGAGTTTTGCCATCAAAGTTATAAATCTCGTCTGACAGAGACATCAGACTCTAGGACAGAAGAAACATAAAACCTGAATCACAGATCTGCAGTCAAGAACAATACCTAAGATGGTGTGTATCTTGATGGTGATCAAGTTCATGTGACCATTCTTAATATTCAGTTGGCTTTCTGCAGACCAGATTTCAAAAATCCCTTATCCCTTGTTGGTTATCCATTTTAAATATAGTGGTGTATACAGGTTGATCCCAAGCTCCCTAACTATTCCTTTCCCCTGGCCTTTCCCCCTGGCAACCATAAGTTTATTCTCTAAGTCTGTGAGTCTTTTCTGTTTTTTAAATAAGTTCATACGTATCATTTGTCTTTCAGATCAGTTCAGTTTAGTCGCTCAGTCATGTCCGACTCTTTGCAACCCCATGAATCACAGCACACCAGACCTCCCTGTCCATCACCAACTCCTGGAGTTCACTCAGACTCACGTCCATCTAGTCAGTGATGCCATCCAGCCATCTCATCCTCTGGTGTCCCCTTCTCCTCCTGCCCCCAATCCCTCCCAGCATCAGAGTCTTTTCCAATCATTCAACTCTTTGCATGAGGTGGCCAAAGTACTGGAGTTTCAGCTTTAGCATCATTCCTTCCAAAGAAATCCCAGGGCTGATCTCCTTCAGAATGGACTGGTTGGATCTCCTTGCAGTCCAAGGGACTCTCAAGAGTTTTCTCCAACACCACAGTTCAAAAGCATCAATTCTTCGGTGCTCAGCCTTCTTCACAGTCCAACTCTCATATCCATACATGACCACTGGAAAAACCATAGCCTTGACTAGATGGACCTTTGTTGGCAAAGTAACATCTGTTTTTTAATATGCTATCTAGGTTGGTCATAACTTTCCTTCTAAGAAGTAAGTGTCTTTTAACAAGTAGGAATGGCTTTTTATTTCCCAGCCTTCGAGGCAGAGCACAGTCTTGTTTATTAGGGCAGCACTTCTCTAGTTGCAGTCCGTGGAACACAGGCGTGAGCCATCTCAGCTGCTGGATTAAAACCCAAATTCTTGGGCCCACTTCTAAACCATCTCAGTCAGAATCCCTGTAATAGTTCCTAAAAATCTGAATTTTTAATAAACTATCTATGTTAACCAGAGGAAAGCAAGTACCTATAAAAACTGACATTATGACCCAGGGATATCAAACTTACATGTATTTATTACCAAGGAGATATTGGGGGATTCCAAGAAAAAGACATCATGTCCAGATGCCCTCAAGCAACTTAAATGCAATCTGTTATAAATAACTACAAAATAACAAAACTACTTAGCCCTGAAACTAGTGAAAATAGAGTCAGGGTCTTCATTAAGGAAGTTGCCAGTTGCCTGGTCAAAAGTTGTGTCATTGATTCTGCTGAAACTGTTTCTTTCTTTGCTTTTAGAATGAAATTAAAGAGTTGTGACTCTGGCTCTATAGACAAGCTCTGTAGGCTTCCCTGGTAGCTCAGACAGTAAAGAATCTGCCTGAAATGCAAGAGACCCGGATTTGGTCCCTGGGTTGGGAAGATTCCCTGGAGAAGGGGATGACAATCCACTCCAGTATTCTTGCCTGGAGAATTTCATGGACAGAGGGGCCTAGTGGGCAACAGTCGATGGGGTTGCAAATAGTTGGACATGACTGAGCTGCTAACACAACAACAGCTATAGATAGTGCAAATCTGAAAACTAAGACTATTTTCCCCTTAAAAATATCTTGGATTTCATGTTTCTCATATCTACAAGAGGAAGAATAAAGGTTAGGCTCCTGTGGAATGTTCAAGCTTCCTATCAAGGAGATGTGGCTGCCTGGAGAGCACAGAAGTCAAGCAACATCTTCTGCTCACATCACCCTGCAAGCTTGCCCCATATCTCCAGGGTCTGGAGCAGAGGCCAGTCTACAGCTGCAGGTATGTAGATCTGAGCACAGAATCTAGTTGAAGCGAGGTATGGATAAAACAAGTCTATCAAAATGGATTCTGTTGCCTCCTAGCAGACACTCTTCACTGTTGCTATTCAGTTGTTAAGTCATATCCAACTCTTTGCAACCCTATGTACTGCACATGCCACATTTCCTTGTCCCCTTCACTGTCACCCAGAGTTTGCTCAAACTCCTGTCCATTGAGTCGGTGATGTCATCTCATTCTCTGCTGCACCCTTCTTCTTTTGCCTTCAGTCTTTCCCAGAATCAGAGTCTGTTCCAATGAGTCAGCTCTTCGCGTCAGCCTTAGTCCTTTCAGTGAATATTCAGGGTTAGAGCAGATACTAAATTCAGTTTTTAAACTGTTCATTATTAATGAACTGCATAGACATCATCTCTTAGAGCTTATTTTCTAAGAAAACACTCTAATATTTAAGTTGTGACTGATTAATTACAATTAGGATTTCTTGGAGCAGGAGAGAAATTAAGCCAGCCCTTCATATCAATGGGTTCCACATCTGTGGATTCAACCAACCACAAATCAAAAGTACTTATGAAAAAATTTTCAAAAGTTCCAAAAAACAAAACTTGAATTACATTATGTTTACACTGATTCATATAGAATTTATGTCACCTTAGATTTTATAAGTAAACTAGAGATGATTTAAAGTACATGGGAAGATGTGTATAGGTTATAAGGAAATAAATAATTTACATTAGGGACTTGAGCATCCAGGGATTTTGATATCTACAAGGGGTCCTAGAACCAAACCCCCACAGATATCAAGGGAGGACTGTATAGGAAATTGTTCAAAGCTTCAAATATAGGTTTTAAACCAGACATGAGCTAGTCTCAGCTCATTACTTCATACACATTAGATGATACAGAAAATTGGATTTGATACTTTTTTATTTGGATTGATTGATTATGGGGACAAGAACTGCAAAATCCATTTAGACTCCAGAAATTATGGAGAATACTTGTCCCCAGATCATTCACTAACAGTGTTCCAGACTGGTGTTTTCCCAAATCACTGATCACTGAACTCAGAGAGAGGAAAAAAAAGCTGAGTTCCTTCTTTCTGGAAGTTGCTGTGGATAATATCTCTGACTCATGCCTTCTTAGAGGTGGTGTCAGTAAATGTTTAGGTATGTATCTGATTAGCTTTCTGTAACCAACCCAGCAGTTCATGTAGGTCTATACTCCCTGCACAAGGTTTCAAAGCTATAGATCAGAACACAGAAGATAAGCCAGGATCCCAGCGAGCAGGGAGGGCAGCAGGGGCCATGCGACATGCTGAGCACTGTCTGTCCCTGTCAGAGCAGTTTCTCACTGAGCCGAGCTCCTGTCATCATCTGTCACTATCTGCAGGAGATAAGGTGACAAATCTATAGAAAGGGGGATGTGTTAAACCATGCAGCCAAAATGTAGAACACAAAGAGGAGACTTTCCAAGTGAACAGGGCTTCAGCCTAAGGAAAAAGTGAATAATAAAACTGATTCCGGGAGTGATGGAAGCTGACAGGAAGACAGAGAAAATGAGAAAGGACTAGACCCTGCTGCATGTGGGCTCAGTTGCTCAGTTGTGTGTCTGACCCTTTGTGACCCCACGGACTGTAAGCCCTCCAGGCTTCTGTGTCCATGGAATTTTCCCAGCAAGAATATTGGAGTGGAATGCCACTTCTTCCTTCAAGGGATCTTCCCGACCCAAGGATCAAACCCACATCTCCTTCATTGGCTGCTGGATTCTTTACTACTGAGCCACCTGGGAAACCCAGAACCTGCTGGGAAGCCCCTTTTGCAGATTAAATGGGAGGCTCAGAGTCTTTCCTCCCCACCTCTGAACCATGTTTCCATGACATCCACTGCACCTAGGAGTATAAATCCTACCCAGAGGGATGCTACCTGAAGCCACAGCTAGAATTACCTTTTTCAGTGATCTTGAATAATAAACAGAAAACACCATGATGTGAGAAGATTCAGACTAATAAAGGTACCCACAGCTCTTCACACAAGTAAAACATTGAAATTATGTGGTCAAATTCATACAAGCACTTTTTTTTCAGTCAGACTGAGACTGCAATTGTCTTCCATTCCTCTACATTTTAAGAGAATTAGTGTTGAATAATTTAACATTTCAAATAACTTTTACATTAGGATGCAGACACCCAGCAATTAATGAAAGATCTGGGAAGCCAAAATACTCTAAAGCAAGGAGTCAAAGTCTGGTCTATGGACTCCTGGGAGTTCCCAAGATCCTTCTGGGATGAATTCATGAGACAAAAACTATTGTAATAATAATACTAAGAAGTTATTTGCCTTTTCATTGTGTTGACTTTGCACTGATGGTAAAAAACCAAGAGTGGGTAAAATTGCTGCAGACCTTCTAAGGATGAAGTCCGAAATGGTACCAAGCAGTACTAGTAGTAATTGTATTTCTTCCCACTATACATAAATATGGGCTCCCTGGTGGCTCAGTGGTAAAGAATTAATTTGCAAAGCAGGAGATCAGCTGCAATGCAGGAGACACAGTTTCAGTGCCTGGGTCAGGAAGATCCCCTGGAGAAAGAAATGGCAACCCACTCTAGTATTTTTGCCTGGGAAATCCTATAGACAGAGGGAGCCTGGTAGGCTATAGTCTATGGGGTCACAGAATTGGACACAACTTAGTGACTAAACCACCAGCACCATATATAAACATGATATTTATGCCATGATATTTATACTAATATATATATATTAGCTTCACTTAAGAATGTTCTTCATCAAGAAGTAACAATTAATTTCCTTAAATTCTGACACTTGAACTTTTGAATAAATATTTTTTGATATTTTGTATAATGAAATGAGAAGTTCACATAAAACAGGCTGCCTACCAAAGTACAACATTTATCTCAAATAAAAGCCCTAGAATGATTAAACTGTGGGCTGTTCAAGTTGATTATTGCAAGTAAAACTATTTCTCCTCTAAAGAACAACTGACAACCAGTATGGTTATTCATATTTGGGCATTTGGCAATGAAAATGAATGAAGTTAAGACTTTCACATCAGGAAAAACAACTTCTGATGAAAAAGTTTTCAAATGAATATTAGAATTTTGGAAGATGTTTATCCACACTGTGAGCTTGACAGCTTCCCAATACTTGAAGAATTTTCTGATAAAATCAGAGATAGTATTAACAAATATGTTTTTGGACATCATGTAAGAAATGTGTAAGTGTTTGTAAGAAATAATACTATGAAGTAATGCATGGTAAATACATGACCCACTTGTAGTGCAAGACAGAGCAGTGAATCATGATATAACAGGATGAAAAAGCCTACAGGAAATTACCACTTGTGGAGTTTCAGTGCCATATGAAAGAAGAATATCTATAATTATCTGAAAGAATATAAAATATTTCTTCTTTTCAAATATGCAGATGGATGGGACCAAATTTTCTTTTGTGTTCTTTATCTAAATAACAGATGTCAAAGGGTTGAATGTAGAAGCAGATATGCAAATCCAATTGTCTTCTATTAAGCCAGTCATTAAATAAATTTGAAATATGCAAAATATGTCATTTTTCTCACTATTTTTTGTTTTTAACAATATAGTTAATTTTTCCTAAAAATATTATACTAATACGTAATTTAGTATGTTAGTCACTCTTTTGTGACCCCATGGACTGTAGCCTCTCAGGCTCTGTACACAGGATTTCCCAGGCAATAATACTGGAGTGGATTGCCATTTCCTTCTCCAACTAATATATAATAGGCTTGTTATTTTTAAATAGAGTAATGCAGAAATGCTTTAGAATTTATTTTAGCTTTAACTTCTAACATGCTAAATGTCCATAAGTATAATCACATTAAAAAAAATCTCTTTGTAGTCCTCAATAATATTTAAGAGTTGAAAGAGGTCTTAAAACCAGTTTGAAAACCACTGCACTAAGTACTAAGTCGAAGGAGAATCAGTGAATCTATTCTCTATTCTAAGAAAATCAGGAAGAGAAGAGGAGAGTTACCAGCATAGCCAAGAACAAAGAACTATTCATTTTTGGTTTATGTCCTCTAACTGGATAAATTGTGAAAGAGCTAGACCATTTTTTATGGCCCAAAGGGTAACAAACGCTCAAGAGTTCAAGTCATTCCAAGAAGAGGGTAGGTGGGAGTGTTCTGCAGCGCTGTGAGGTTAGACCTCCTTCCATTTAGACTAATCTATCACCTTTAATGGGAACCAAGGAAGAGACAGTGATTTCTGGGGAAAGAAGTAGAGTTATCCAAACCAGGATGATAAAGGCAGGAAACACAGGTAGGCAAACTAGAGAGAAAAGAGAGCTGTCCCGAAGAATGAGAAGAAAAGGGAAAGGAAGACAAAGCACTAGTATTTGGAGGGTGCCTCTTAAGCGTAGAACACAAGCTCCACCCTTTATGTGCACCATCTTACTTTATTTAATCTAAAGGGCAAGACCAAAAGGCTGATATTGTTATTACAGACTTAGCACCAAACACCCTTCTTTTTGAGACACCTTCTTCATAAACTCTTCCCGGATTCTCTGAAAACACAGGAAGACACTGTGCTCCCTAAACTCCTCTGAACTCCTAGCACAGGACTGGGGATTCAGTGGAATCATGTTTGTATTCCTATGCTTATTCATGTTTGTTTTCTTAAATGCATAGCTGCTTATGAAAAGGCGTTTATATTTTTCCTTTGATAGTCTGGATATATGTTAGGCAGCATTATTACACTTTCAAATTGTAGATCTCTTTGTGGAGGATAAACACAGAGAATGCTAAATTTGCCCAAGCCGTAGGGAGTAAAACAACAGAATGTACAAAATGCAGAACACAATGAGTTATGTCACAAGGGAATAGCATAAATATGAACGCCTCTTATATAGGATCATCTCTGCAGCATAAAGACTCTCAGCAGCCACTTTTGGAAATTGATGGTTTGGTGCAAATGTGAAGCATTTCTGAGTGTCCTCTATTAGTGACAGAGCTGCTGCATGCACACAGCAGTGCCTTAAAATCATTTAATATAAACATAGATTATCTTTCCTGTCTGAAGCTTCTAGAAGCCCACCACACCCACACATTCATCTAGGATTTTTTCCCAGCAGTAGAAACATAGATACCCTGGAGCTGCCTGTGTTCTCCATATTTATGCTACTGAGCTGGTTACCTATGCTGAATGGCATGCCCTATGGCTACAGAACAAAGTTGACCTAAATGGTCAAGGCAGAGATCAAACCCACATTTGAGTCCACCTTGGTAGTGAAATTGACATAACTAAAATAAGCAGCCAATATAATCAAAGAATTCTATGAAAAGTACGTTAGTGTATTAAAATCCAACATCTTTATTAAATAGCTACTCACAGCAGAGGCCATCATGCTGTCAAGTAATTAAACAGGGACTAACATTAGGGGTGATTTTCAGCTAATGTCAGAGGCATTCCTCTCATTAAAGTCTGCCTAATCACTACATCATGATTGCCAAAAAAAAAAAAAAAAAAAGTGATATTCAAAATTGCTGAAGGCATAAAAACTTTATTTTCATCTTGCCTAATTATCTGAGGTGTGAATATGTCTGATTTCAGGATTGAGGAGAACATAATCTCCATGATGATTCTAGGCAACAAATTTATTTTGATAACTGTGAAGGAAGTTCCCCAAATCTAGGGAAAATGTTTTTAACATCTGTATTCAAATGTTGGGAGTTGACTTATGCAAAATTTGCCCCTAAGTCTTGAGCATATCTTGCTGCTTTATCACAACCAAGATTACTCAATTTTTTAATCTTTTATTTCCTTTCAGATCCCTCCATTTTCTTGGTTAAAGAAATGGCTTCTGTATATAAATTTCTTAAGCTCAATTTCACTGCACATGGCAAGCAGAATACATATTTCAGAAGCTTATAAGTGAAAGTGAAGTTGCTCAGTCGTGTCTGACTCTTTGCGACCCGTGGACTGTAGCCCACCAAGCTCCTCTGTCCGTGGGATTCTCCAGGCAAGAATACTGGAGTGAGTTGTCATTACATTTCCCCAAATAGCAAACAAGTTCAGTGAACTTGGCTTGCTGTTTAGCTCTGCATAACCTTTTGTGATGCTAAAAAATACTGGATTTCCCTGGTGGTTCAATGTAAAAAAAAAAAAAAAATCTGCCTGTCAATGCAGGAGCCCTGGGTTCTGTCCTTGGGTCAGGAAGATCCCCTGGAGGAGGAGATGGCAGCCCATTCCAGTATTCTTGCCTAGGAAATCTCATGGACAGAGGAGCCTGGTGGGCTACATCCCTGGGGATGCAAAAGAGTCAGACATAACTGAAAGACTAAACAACAATAACAGAAGATAAGTATGTCCTATTACAAAGTGTACGTTCTTCTAGTAATTTATCCATTAGCTGTATTGATTGAATCACAAGTGTCTAACCATCAATCATTCAGCAAGAATTTTTAACAAATTGCTTACATAAATGTACCATGATCTTAGGCTTTACAAGGCATCCAATTGCCCCTTGTCTTCAAGCTATTATGAGAGTAAAAGATAATGTATCAGGATATTTTGGTACACTAAATCAGAGAGGTTTTTAATGTATTTGAGGAGTGTTTTTATACATATTTTCCACCATTTCTCTTTTCTTCTCAACCTTGCCCTCCCTATTTGAATATTTAACAAGGCATACGTGTTTATGATTTTTCACTTAACATATAAGATTATTTATGCCAGCATTAAGATGAAAAAATACATTTCTTCCTGCTGCTGCTGCTGCTAAGTCGCTTCAGTCGTGTCCAACTCTGTGCGACGCCATAGATGGCAGCCCACCAGGCTGTCCCTGGGATTCTCCAGGCAAGAACACTGGAATGGGTTGCCATTTCCTTCTCCAATGCATGAAAATGAAAAGTGAAAGTGAAGTCGCTCAGTCTAGTCTTTTTAAAAAATAATTTATCCATTTATTTATTTATTTTTTGGTTGCACTGGATCTTTGTTGGCATGCAAGAACTTTCTCTAGTTCCAGCAAGCAGGGGCTGCTTTTCGTTGTGTTGCATGGGCTTCTCATTGTGGTGGCTTCTTTTGTTGTGGAGCACAGTCTCTAGGCCCAAGGGCTTCAGTAGTTGCAGCGCATGAGCTCAGCAGTTGCAGGGTGTGGGCTCAGAGCGCAGGCTCAGCAGTTGTGGCACACAGGCTTGGTTGCTCCGCAGCAAGTGGAATGTTTCTGGATCAGGGATGGAACCCCTATCCGCTACATTGGCAGAAGGATTCTTTTCCACTCTCCACCAGGGAAGTCCCTCTTCCTAGTTTTTTGTTTGTTTGTTGTTTTTGCAAAAGATTCCTACACAGACAAAAGATTTTGCAAAAACATCAGAGTTGAGAGTAAACCTGAACTGCTCCCAACTCTCATTTTTTTAGATTAGAATAGACTTCCAGGACTAGGACAAGGAGAAAGTGACTGAAGCGGACTGACAAGGGCATAAATATTGATGCATCCCACAGAAAAGGATCCTACATCATGCAGGAAAAATAGCAGAATATTAGGAAGGCTTATGGAATCAGGAAACAAAAGACTTGTAACTCACTTCTCAGTTGAAGACACCAGACTCCTTCCCAGATAAAGACATAGTGATGAATGGCCTCCAGCTATGATGTATAGGCAGACAGGACCTTCCACAGTCTCGCCAGGATTTCTTCCCTTTTCATGATGCAAGAGCATAAGATAGAGAACATACTTTGGCTCAACCAAAAGTGTTTTCCCAAGGCTTTAGCATCATGTCCTGTAGTATAACTCCTCACTGCAATTGTGTGTTGACCCGCCCAGTGAGATGATCAAAGGGAAATTCACTAGTTATAGGTAATGACGAAAGTTGTACTTTTCCCATATCTTAAAATCGTAGGCTGATGTTCATAGTCAGCATAGTCATAATAAAATCATTATTGATAATCAGATCCTGCCTTACAGGTAGTAAGAGCTCTGGAATCTATTTCACTTTTACAGAAGGCCACCTATGTATTGAGTTTGTATTAAACTTAAATGTAAGAAAATCCTTCAGGGTGATCTGGGAGGGTTTCACAAAGGAAAATAAAGCAGAGCTGGCCAATGGTTATGTTCATCACAGCTGGTTGTCAAAGAAGGGAAATTTACTTGAGAGGAACAGAAAGAGCAAAGAAAGGAGGAAAAACATGGGGTCAGCATTGCATGTCCCAGAGTCAGGGGAGTGGTTAGCTAGGAACAGGACATGTATGATGTAGAATAAGAGGGAAATTTTGACCAGATAGGAGCATAAGATCACGTGAGCTTGAACACCATCGCATTTTGCATGATCATATGAGAATTGCAGGAAAAACTCAGTCTGTGTTAGGAATCTCTTAAATATGATCATTTCCAACATCAATAAGCAATTTTAAAGAAAGGGTTGTCTGAAGCTAATTGGCACACCAGATCATGCTCCATTCTCTCAAGTGTCTGTGTGGCTGAAGGCACAGATAATAAAGTGCAGAGGGAAACAGTGTAATAGGCAAGGAGAGAGACTGGAGGAGGGTCTTTCATCACCAGCACTTGGAGAGAATGGCATTTACATGAAATTGACTTTCAGTGGTGAAATTATGCTTGTGATGTTCCGTTGTAAATATTGACAGCGTTAAAAGGAATGTTTAAAAGACGAGCACTAAAATGTCACCAGAAAAAAAACTGACCAGTATTTATGCTAAATTCCTCAAACCGCATCCCTTTTTTATAATACATAAGTAGTGGCGTCTCATGAAACAAAGCAGATAATTCTCTGGAGCTATGAAGTGAAAGAAAATGAATGTGCCTACATTCTCTATCATGTAGGAGGACACCCACTGCCTCTCATCATAATGACATGGAGCTTTATTTTTTCTCCTTCTTTGAGGATTTTCAGATAGGAAAGCTTACATCTCTCCCATATTGAGCTCAGAGGATAAACAGACAAAATAAATCACTGGAAAAATAAAGGCTTCTTAGAAACATTAATAGATTCCTATTACTGAATAGGGTATCAATTTTTGATGGGACTTTGCCTTTTAAGCTTAGAAACATGTTTATCTATTTAATGATGGATTGGACTGGCAGCTTGATAGTGATGGGAGGAAAAAGAAATCAGATTCTATTGCTTCTCTATTAGTTGTGGTAAAACAGAGCCTAAACAGCACAATGTGAGAATTTTTACTCAGCTGAATTTCTGGAAGCTTTTAGGACAGTCCTTCATCATTTTCTGCCTCAACATCTAGCAGTTTCATTATGGCCTATCACTAGCCTGTGTGCTGTCTCATTCAAAAAAATAAAGGCTGCAGTATTTTGATCTCCAATATATTTCTTAGACTTATATGCAATTATCCTAAAGAAGAAACTGAAGAATTGTCCTGGAATTCATTTTCAGAATAATATTACTCACATAGTACATTTATTAAGTAATTTAGAGCAAAATATTTTATTGGATTACTAATTATATTGAGAATATTATATTATATTTTTGAGCTTGTGCTAAAATATCCTTGGAATGAATCATAATTCTAGGATTAATAGACTTACAGGTTTTGAAAAAAAGAAAGGTTTTCTTTGAAATATTGCAATTAGTGCTTTGCATTGCATTAAGGAATATTATTTTCTTTCTCTTGTTACTCTCAGAACTGTAGAGTGTTTTGTGCAGAATCTTATTATAAGTATGAATTTTGACAATGACATTTTCCATCAAAAGATAAATGTATTGAGAAACACCAAATGCAGTGATTCTGAGACTTTTATGAGAATTAAATACCTTCTGCTATGATAAAAAAAAAACAAGCATATGTATGAAGGTACATTTTCCATCTCATATAAGAGTCTATAAATTTCAATAAGAATTACAATTGACCATTTATCTGGATTCAGCCAACTGGTAAAGCTACTTGCTTGAGTTGACGGTTTATGCCAAAGTAATAGTACAGCAGAGTGTGATCACTCACCTAGAGCCAGACATCCTGGAATGTGAAGTCAAGTGGGCCTTAAAAAGCATCACTACAAACAAAGCTAGTGGAGGTGATAGAATTCCAGTTGAACTATTTCAAATCCTGAAAGATGATGCTGTGAAAGGGCTGCACTCAATATGCCAGCAAATTTGGAAAACTCAGCAGTGGCCACAGGACTGGAAAAGGTCAGTTTTCATTCCAATCCCAAAGAAAGGCAATGCCAAAGGATGCTCAAACTACCACACAATTGCACTCATCTCATGCCCTAGTAAAGTAATGCTCAAAATTCTCCAAACCAGCTTCAGCAATACACGAACCATGAACTTCCAGATGTTCAAGCTGGATTTAGAAAAGGCAGAGGAACCAGAGATCAAATTGCCAACATCTGCTTTACTTATTCCAAAGCTTTTGACTTGTGGATCACAATGAACTGTGGAAGATTCTGAAAGAGATGGGAATCAGACCACCTGACCTGCCTTCTGCGAAACCTGTATGCAGGTCAGGAAGCAACAGTTAGAACTGGACATGGAACAACAGACTGGTTCCAAATAGGAAAAGGAGTACATCAAGGCTGTATATTGACACCTTGCTTATTTAACTTATACGCAGAGTACATCATGAGAAACGTTTAGTTGGAAGAAGCACAAGCTGAAATCAAGATTGCTGGGAGAAATATTAATAACCTCAGATATGTAGATGACACCACCCTTATGACAGAAAGTGAAGAAGAACTAAAGAGACTCTTGATGAAAGTGAAAAAGGAGAGTGAAAAAATTGGCTTAAAGCTCAACATTGAGAAAACAAAGATCATGGCATCTGGTCCCATCACTTCATGGGAAATAGATGGGGAAACAGTGAAAATAGTGTCAGACTTTATTATTGGGGCTCCAAAATCAATGCAGATAGTGACTACAGCCATGAAATTAAAAGACGCTTACTCCTTGAGAGAAAAGTTATGACCAACCTAGACGGCATATTCAAAAGCAGAGATATTACTTTGCCAACAAAGGTCTGTCTAGTCAAGGCTATGGTTTTTCCTGTGGTCATGTATGGATGTGAGAGTTGGACTATGATGAAAGCTGAGAGCCAAAGAATTGATGCTTTTGAACTGTGTTGTTGGAGAAGACTCTTGAGAGTCCCTTGGACTGCAAGGAGGTCCAACCAGTCCATCCTAAAGGAGATCAGTCCTGGGTGTTCATTGGAAGGACTGATGCTGAAGCTGAAACTCCAATACTTTGGCCACCTGATGCAAAGAGTTGACGCATATGAAAAGACCCTTTTGCTGGGAGGGATTGGGGGCAGGAGTAGAAGGGGACGACAGAGGATGAAATGGCTGGATGGCATCACTGACTCGATGGACATGAGTTTGAGTGAACTCCGGGAGTTGGTAATGGACAGCGAGGTCTGGTGGGCTGTAGTTCAGGGTATCACAGAGTAGACACAACTGAGCAACTGAACTGAACTGAATAGTAGTAGTTTATTAAAGTAGAATAATTGGCAGAAAATACACCACTTCTTCAAATGCCCTCAGATAACTTTTGAGCTAGGAAACAGTTCAGTGGTCAGTTCCCAACTATCTATTAGACTGTGGCTTTCTAACATGAAAATGGTAGATGAAACCAAGGAAAAGTCAATTAAGCAAGTTGCCATGACTTGGTCAAGCAAGGTCGCCTGGGACAGAACTGAATTTTGATCACAAGCTCCTAACTCCAACCTCAGATCTACACAGTATGTTTCTCCTGATTTCCTCAGGAAGGAAAATGATGGGGTTTTAGTTACCTGTGTGTTAGTGTATATGCCATGACAGAAGGCTGGAGATGTATAAACTGGCTACTTCTGAGGAAAGGAGTTGAGAGCACAGGTTGGCGCTCAGGGTGGCCATATAAAATGAGCCCAACTTGGAACCTAAAGCCCAAGGTTTAAAACCAGGATCAATGAAAATAATGTCAGTGTGAAATAGTGCAAAGTAAACTGAAAAGGGAACAGAGTTATGCAGGTTTCAGTTGCAAAATTAAGTCGGAATGTCTGTACATCTTTGGGAATAGAATTTGTAAAATAAAGGAGTTGGACTAAATCCACTGTATATTACATAAGATCTTTTATATTTGTTCCATTTAGGAAAAAACCAAACAAACATGATTTTAACTTTTCTTGTTCCAACAGTTACGTACCTCAAATGTTTTAATTCATCCTTAGTCTAATCAAGGCATCATGCCTCATAAATATCAAATTCACAATATGTATCTATTCAATGAATAAAGTTATTTCTGAATGAATGAATAAGTGCAAGATTCCATAACATGGGGTGTCACTTCATAATTAATAATGAAATAAATAGCAATCAGATTAACTACTTAAGCTCACCATGACATATCTTATAGGTTTGTCTGAATATAAATGAAATATAGCTATTCTTCCCAAACTCCATTCAACCCTGAACTTCTTCTTGCCACTTTTAAAATTTTTTTTATTGGTACAAAATAATTTGGATTTTTTAAATTAATCTTTATTGGAATACAGTTGCTTTACCTGTTGTGTTAGCTTCTACTGTACAGCAAAGTGAACCAGCCACACATGTACATAAAGCCCGTCTTCCTTGGATTTCTTCCCCATTTAGGTCACTGCAGAGCACTGAGTAGAGGTCCCTGTGCTATAAAGCTTGTTCTCTTTTACTGTCTATTTTATACACAGTCGTGTAAATATGTCAATCCCAATCTCCCAATTCATCCCACTACCCTCTCCCCTCCCTTGGTATGGATACATTAATAACTTGTGGATATAAGTTTTTTCTTTATGTCTCTGTCTCTTTTCCTGCTCTAAAACTCAGTTCAGTTTAGTTTAGTTCAGTTCAGTCGCTCAGTTGTGTCTGATCATTTGCGATCCACGAACTGCAGCATGCCAGCCTCCTTGTCCATTACCATCTCCCAGAGTTTACTCAAACTCATGTCCATTGAGTCAGTGATGCCATCCAGCCATCTCATCTTCTGTCATCCCCTTCTCCTCCTGCCCCCAATCCCTCCCAGCAAAAGGGTCTTTTCCGATGGGTCAACTCTTCACATCAGGTGGCCAAAGTATTGGAGTTTCAGCTACAGCATCAGTCCTTCCAATCAATATTCAGGATTGATTTCCTTTAGGATGGATTGGTTGGATCTCCTTGCACTCCAAGTGACTCTCAAGAGTCTTCTCCAATATCACAGTTCAAAAGCATCATTTCTTCAGCACTCAGCTTTCTTTATAGTCCAACTATTACATCCATGCATGACTACTGGAAAAACCATAGCTTTGACTAGATGGACCTTTGCTGGCAAAGTAATGTCTCTGCTTTTTAATATGCTGTCTAGATCGGTCATAACTTTTCTCTGCAAATGGTTCATAATTTTTCCAGATTCCACATATATGCATTAATACATGATATCTGACTCTCACTCTCTATCTGACCCACCCCATTCCACATGACTGACTCCAGGTCCACCATCTCTAAAATGGCACAGTCTTGCTCCCCTCTATGAGCAATACTCCACTACATATACACGTTCCACCTTCTCCGTTCATTCTTCTACCAACAGACATCCAGGCCGCTTCCACATTCTGGCCATTGCAAATAATGCTGCAACAAACACTGAGGTGTACACATCCCTCCAAATCATGGTTTTTTTCTGGGTGTAGGCCCAGGAGTGGGACCATTGGGTCACATGGCAGTTCCACCTCTATTGCCACTTATTTTAAACACTATCATGTTCTGTGGCTGCTATTTGTACCACTGGTAAAATCAGTGCCTCTCATACTCCATCAGCTTCTGAAAGGAAGAAAAGGCATCTTTGTATAGATATACCTTAAGCAATTAGCCATAAATGTGATTGTTTGAGAAGAAGGCAACTGTATAATTGATGATGAGTACTTGCATGTGTGCATGCTCACTTGTTCAGTCCTGTCTGACTCTTTGCAACCCCATGAACTATAGCCCACCAGGCTCCTCTGGCCATAGGATTCTCCAGGCAAGAATACTGGAGTGGGTTGCCACTTCCTTCTCCAAAGGATCTTCCTGATTCAGAGATTGAACTTGTGTCTCTTGCATCTCCAGCACTGGCAGGCAGATTCTTTTACCACTGAACCACTTAGGAAGTCCTGATGAGTTCATCTAATTATGCCCAATCTGAACTGACTGGTTACTGAACTGAAAATATTTCCAGTCCATTGCTGGGAGATTATCCTAAGAGTAACTAAATCACCAGGATTCATCCCAATATGCAGTAAAGACAGAATGGTCCACTTGATCACAGTCAGCATGCCTCTCTCTTATCTCATGCTCTGGGCTCAGCTCCCAGGCCCCATTACTTAAACTTGACAAGAATTCAGAGGAGTGAAAAAATCACTATCAAGCTAGGACAAATAATTCAGCATCCATCATCCTGTTTAAATTGCTGGTAGGATCCTAGAGAAACCAGGCCACCGTGGCAGCACAGGGAGATGGGAACTGGGTACAGAAACTAGATATGGAAACTTGAGGGGGAGAACTGAGGAATCCTGAAAACAATCTTTTCCTGTTTTACATTTTTCCAGTTTGACTCATTGAGTTGAATGTAATTTTTACTATTCAAAAGAGAGACAAGGTATGGATACAGTTGGTTGATAATTAAACTGGAAAGTACAGGCCAAATCAATTATAATCTGCCTAATTTAACCTTGTAACCTCTTTTAGGCCTAGATGTTAAGCCAGCTCTAAGTGATTCAAGGGGTGCAGGTTTGATCTCCAGTCAGGGAACGAAGATACCGCATGCCACACTGCATGGCCAAATAGTGAAAATTAAAACAATAATAATAAAAACCCAAGGTTGAATTACATCATAGATCTTTGGGCAAACATTTGGAAGTGTCTGCCAGTCTAAAAATTGAGATCCGGAGAGAAAACTGTGTTTGTTTCTCCCATAGTTTAGCCTTCATATGTATAAACAACCTGGAGTCATAAATGTGAGTGTATATATGGAAGGCATATGAAGAAAAGGTTAGCATCGGAGTTGGGTCGGCAAGCATTCAATTGAAACCCAAACATTTAGCATTTATGCTTCCTACGAAGTGGCAAATGCTTATAAACATAATGAGTTTAAGTGGCTTCATCTAAAGCAATGGTGCTTTTAGTCAATGCCTAACAGAAACTCATTTGGAAGAAAGGAAGGAATTTCTGCTTGATTAGGAAGAAAACAGTAAAATAGTTTATCCTCAGCTGAGTTAAAAAATGGAGTGATACAGATGTAGAATGAATACCAAGGTGGGGGGAAGGGGAGGGTGGGATGGACTGGGAGATTGGGAGATTGGAACTGACATATATACACTATTGATACTTTGTATAAAATAGAAAACTAATGGGATTTTACTTTATAGCACAGGTAACTCTACTGAGTGCTCTGTGTTGACCTAAATGGGAAGGAAATCCAGAAAACAGAAGATATATATAAACATACGGGCTTCCCCCATGGCTCAGTGATAAAGAATCCTCTGGCAGGAGCTGCGGAGATGCGGGTTCAATCCTGGGTCAAGAAGATCCCCTGGAGGAGGGCATGGCAACCCACTCCAGTATTCTTGCCTGGAGAATCTCATGGACAGAGGAGCCTGGCAGGCTACGGTCCACAGGGTCTCAAAGAATCAGACGCGACTGAAGTGGCTTATCACTCACGCATATGTAAACATACAGCTGATTCACTTTGCTGTACAGTAGAAACTATCACAACATTGTAAACCAACTATCATCCAATAAAGATTAATTTTAAAAGAAAGAAATGGAGTGATACATGTAAAATAAAGCACCACCTTGGCTAGAAGGAGTTGCATTCAATGAGATGCTCTGTGTGACCAGGTCTACATGTGGCCAACGGTCAAAGGGGTTGTGTTTGAAATGCGATAGGCCTGGGAAACTTGGGCTTGGAGACCAGAAAGGTGAGGAAGAAAAGAGAACAGAAAGAGCATAAAGAGAACAGGTGAAAGGGGATAAGCAGGAGAGGAAGGAAAGCAAAGGAGGAAGCCAGTACTGCCAAGGGAGAGGGCAAAGTCATCAACTGGCATCACAGTTTCACAACTTACTCAGCTGTTTCTGTGTTCCAAGTTCCCTCTAATATCCCTGAACTATCTGCTAAGTGCAAATCATTTTTCTAGTTGTCAACTCTTCCCTTTATTATTTTAAGTGCCTAATGAAATGAAAATTATGGGGGAAGAAAAGGGATCCATAATAAAGTTATTTCAGGAGCATAGATAACAGCCACATACACTCCCCTCTCAGTGTTGATCCAGCACTCTGCCTTGCCAACCTCTTTCTAAATCACTTTCTAATAAATAGAGCTCAGGAATTCTGTGAGCAATCTAGAATACATAAAGGAAAAAGGATAATAGGCAGGATATGCTAAAGACCACTGAAACCTCCAGTCACCATGGTCTTTCTTTAAAGTTTACACTCATTTTAATTATATTTTTTCCTGAGAAGCATAGATTGTTAAAGGAGTTGAAAAAGGAAATCAGCTAATCTATATGCCTTATTTAACACCAGGGCTTCCCAGGGGTGCAGTGGTAAGAATCTGCCTGCAATGCAGGAGGCTCAAGAGACACAGGTTCAATCCCTGGGTCGAGAAGATCTCCTGAAGGAGATCTTGTTCATACAACAACAAAAAAGCACCTGTTACTGCATTTTGTATTTTCTTTTTCCTAATTCTTACCTCTTTCATCTCCTGAGACTGTATTAGAGAGAATACAGAGCTTAAAAACAAGTTTTAGAAATGTGATTTCTTTAATGTTTATAGTCATATAATGCAATGTGTATTAAAATATAATTATCATTAGTCTTAATTTGATAACACAATGAGGAATTCACTTTTATGGTTCTGTCTTAATCAGTGGGTTGAATCTTAAAGAGATTCTTTAGATGAAAGTAAAGAAATGACCAGAGTTAAGAGTTGGACAATGTGTTTAAAACGTTGAATATAATCACTAATCTATTGTTTCATGCACTTTAATCTTCAAGAAATAGTATTGTATTTAGAAAGCTTAAAATGGGAACCAGATAGAGTAAATACAAGCTAAAGTGATGACATTAGTATGTCATAACAATACGAAGAAGAAAGGATGACAAAATATAAGCATTAGTCCTTGGCCTAAGAAAAATATATAGCTTCTCTTCAGTTTAGTTCTTTCATTAACAAATATGTGTGGATGTGCTCAGTCATGTCCAGGTTTTTGTGACCCCATGGACTGTAGCCTGCAGGCTTCTCTGCCCATGGAATTCTCCAGGCAAGAATACTGGAGTGGGCTGCCATTTTCTCCTCCCAACAAATATAGATACATAATGTATTTCTCAGAAAAATTCCCACTGATGAAATGTATACTTAGTAAAAGGTTCAAGTTGAGAAAAATGTAAAGCATAGGAACTTACTGCCATCTTGTGGATTGTTTGCTCTTATAGTCTGAGAAGCATTTCCCTTTATTTTTTGGAATGTCGTGTTCCATGACGGCTAGTTACAAAATGACCCAAGTGTTTCCCAGAAACTAACCATAACTAACATCTATCTAAAAAATAAGACATGAGAAATTCATGCATTTTGCATCACAGAGATTGATTCATATAGTGTATTGTTTGTTGATTTCCCTCACCATCCCTTGTTTCCAGTAGTTTACTTATCTACTGTCTTTGTTGATGGATTTAGCATTTAATTTAGTATATTTTACTTGCCAAAAATTGAGAATGAAAGAAAAGCAAAGAGAAGCCACTAGAAGTGGCTGGCAAAGAATAGAACAAAGCACACATTCTATTCTGGAAAGTCTTACGGCAGCCCAAGCAACCAGAGCAGTGGTGGAGGGTAGGTCTTTCTACACAGAGTTTGGTGCTACATTGGCATTACCTGAGAGCTTTCAGAAATGCAAACACTTGGGCCCCATCCCAGACCTGCTGAATCAGAATTTGCATTTTTATGAGGTTCTCCAATTGATTCACGTGCACAGTAAAGTCTGAGAAGCACTGGCACAAGCCACATATATTTCACTCCACCTAATTACAGCATTCACACGTGTACACAAGGTTGCTCAGCACTGTGAGGAAAGCCAAGCATCAAGACACCTGGATTCAAGGACTTTCCTGGTGGTCCAGTGGTTAAGAATCCAGCTGCCACTGGGGACATGGGTTCAATCCCTGCTCTGGGAAGATCCCTCATGCCCGGGGCAACTCATGCCCTGGGACATGTGCCACAGCTACTGAACCTCTAAGCTCTAGAGCTCATGGGAGGCAACTACTGAAACCCATGCACCAGAACTAGAGAGTAGCCCCCACTAGCATAGCGAGAGAAAGCCCATGCACAGCCACAAAGACCCAGCACAGCCAAAACTAAATAATTAAAAAAACATTGTTTAAAAGACACTTGGATTCAAGTCCGTGGTACTTAATTATGTGCATCTAAGCTCAAGCCCTAGCTATTTAGTTTTCACAAATGTGAGATTCATATCTATAATAGGAAGGAGGGTGTTCATAAAATGATTTTAATCTCCCTTCTAATTTTAAAACTCTTTGATTTACTACTTATGTATCAGTGATCCTTTGGTTAAATTTCCATGCATCCTTATTTATGCGTCAGCAAACAAACGGTTTGTCTCAATAATTCTGATTTCAACCTAATGATTAAGTTTGAAATTCATAGTTTATGAAGCATTCTGTCCCAGTAGAAATGTTTCATCTAGTAAGCAAGGCATCTTTAAAAATTTGAAAGTATTTACCAACATTTTTTAAAATTAAAGACTTCACCTTTAAATTAAAAATTAAATTAAAAACTCGACTTTTCTGATTCTTTCTTGAAAAATCAGGAAACCCGCCAGTGCTGAGCTCACAATTCTACAATGAAATAGTAACCTATGGCAGAATCCCAGTTTATCACAGCCCCCACCCAGCTCTATTCATTCACCTTAATGACTGGTCCTTGTGGGTCTTGCAGTCAGTAACCGCTGGCTTAAATGGTGTTCTCAATCAAACCTTTTAACATGTTCAAAAGCTATAATAGATGGACTCAATGAAAACTTGTGCTCCTTCATAGACTCTAATCTACATCACTGAAGAGTATATTTCCCTGAGGTATTAATATTCTTTGCATGCACCACGGTTCTGTTTTATGACTATGAAGTATCCACAGCACTTATGTTGAGGATTGCCATGTCCACAAGGACACAATTTACTAAATTACCTATCTCTTAGCCAATGTTTTGGAGAAGGCAATGGCACCCCACTCCAGTATTCTTGCCTGGAAAATCCCACAGATGGAGGAGCCTGGTAGGCTGCAGTCCATGGAGTCGTGAAGAGTTGGACATGACTGAACAACTTCACTTTCAGTTTTCACTTTCATGCATTGGAGAAGGTAATGGCAACCTATTCCAGTGTTCTTGCCTGGAGAATCCCAGGGACGGAGGAGCCTGGTGGGCTGCCATCTATGGGGTGGCACAGAGTCGGACACAACTGAAGCGACCTAGCAGCAGCAGCAACAGCCAATTTTTATGTGGTCACATGTATAAAAACATCAGTTCAGTTCAGTTCAGTTCAGTCGCGCAGTCGTGTCCGACTCTTTGCGACCCCATGAATTGCAGCACGCCAGGCCTCCCTGTCCATCACCAACTCCCGGAGTTCACTCAGACTCACGTCCATTGAGTCTGTGATGCCATCCAGCCATCTCATCCTCGGTCGTCCCCTTCTCCTCCTGCCCCCAATCCCTCCCAGCATCAGGGTCTTTTCCAATGAGTCAACTCTTCGCATGAGGTGGCCAAAGTACTGGAGCTTCAGTTTTAGCATCATTCCTTCCAAAGAAATCCCAGGGTTGATCTCCTTCAGAATGGACTGGTTGGATCTCCTTGCAGTCCAAGGGACTCTCAAGAGTCTTCTCCAACACCACAGTTCAAAAGCATCAATTCTTCGGCGCTCAGCCTTCTTCACAGTCCAACTCTCACATCCATACATGACCACAGGAAAAACCATAGCCTTGACTAGACGGACCTTAGTCGGCAAAGTAATGTCTCTGCTTTTGAATATACTATCTAGGTTGGTCATAACTTTTCTTCCAAGGAGTAAGCGCCTTTTAATTTCATGGCTGCAGTCACCATCTGCAGTGATTTTGGAGCCCAAAAAAACAAAGTCTGACACTGTTT
>SJXQ01011875.1:0-23512 GCA_006408695.1 Aepyceros melampus | reverse complement strand
GCGGTGAGGAGATACCCCTCGTCAAAGGTAAGGTGCAGTGGCTCTGCTGGAGCAGTCGTGAAGAGATACCCCACGCTCAAGGTAAGTGAAACCCAAATAAGATGGTGGGTGTTGCGGGAGGGAATCAGAGGGCAGACACACTGAAACCATACTCACAGAAAACTAGTCAATCTAATCGCACTAGGACCACACCCTTGTCTGACTCAATGAAACCAAGCCATGCCTGCAGGGCAACCCAAGATGGGAGGGTCATGGTGGAGAGGTCTGACAGAATGTGGTCCACTGAAGAAGGGAATGGCAAGCCACTTCAGTATAAAAACATAGAAAATTCAATTCCTTTCCCATTCAAAGGTAACCACTAAGCACATTTAAAGAAGTAGAGAAAAAAAAGAAAGAAATACTTGTGATCCTAGGGTTTTTTATGCAACAAATATTAGTTGAACAAAGTGCAGGGTAACAGTGCAATTTTGAATGAGACAGAAAAGTTTCTGCCCTCACAGAACTTAAAGTATTCCAGGGGAGAAACCTAACTGAATAAGTAATTCCAGGAACATGAGGGTGGTGATAACAGAACATGCCACGTACCTGGTAACAAAGGGTGGAAGCTGGTCTGGCAGCTGGAAATTTTCAAGGGATCCTAATAGCCCTTCAGTTGGGATTAAAAGGAAACTAGCAGCCATCCGGTGCACTGTGAGGGGAAGGAGAAGGTTTCAGGGAAGAATAGGATATGCGAAGTCTAAGACAAAGAGACAGCATGGCAAAAAATACTGAAAGATAAACAATGTGGCTGGAACAGAAAGAAAGAGTAGGAAGGCCAACAGGAAGTGAACCTGAAGAGACAGGGCAGCTTCTAGACACTATATGTTCTCCTAGGAGCAGTGGGAGGCCACTGACAGGGCTGAAGTGAATGGTAAACTTGGTCCCTGCAAGTGACACCCTGACTTAAGTATGCATCTAAGAGCTTGAACAGTCACAGAGTGCATGCATGCTTGGTCGTACTTGACTCATTGCGACCCCATGGACTGTAACCTGTTAGGCTGCTCTGTCCGTGGGATTTTCCAAACAAGAATACTGGAGTGGGTTGTTATTTCCAAGTCCAGGGGGATTTTCCCAACCCAGGGATTAAACCCAGGTCTCCTGCATTGCAGGCAGACTCTTTAACAGTGAGCCACCTGAGAAGGCCTCAAGAATACAGACATCCAATAAACTAATAAATGAACCAATATCAGATTCACAATACATTTTGCCTAATTGATTAATATATTAGTTCATGTCCTAGAAGCACAGTGACATAGGTAATGGGACATATGTTCCATATGTTCCAACCTATTTTTTCCCAGCCCTGTCATGAATCTCTGAGATAGCATGGGTCAGCTCACTTAGGGGGAATACTGAAAGCCTAAGTGTGAGCCCTGTTGATGGTGAGGCAAGCCAAGCCCAGCGGCCTCCTGGCCCCACGGAAACAGTTCCTGGCTGTGTGGATGAGCCAGCGACACTTATTCAGGGTGCACATGAAGTTGTATGCATTATCCCTTGACCTCCGGGCTGAAAGCCAGTCTTGTCTGGGTAAGCCTGCTGTTTCCCAGCAGTCCACAGCTGGGGGACTCATTTAGGAAGCCACTTCAGTGTTTTTAAAGCATTCCTTCTGTTCAGTCTCCTTTTTTTTTATCCCACTTAATGCGACATCTCAGCACTGCGGAGCACCCTGCTGTTGGACAGCTATTGCATATTTTGGTCTGAGCAGAGTTGGATGTTGATTACAAATAACAGTGAACTTTCCAAAATTAATTTAGATTTATTTTTTCAAAGCTGCACACATTTTTGCCCAACATCCCCGAGCCCTCAAATTTTCCTTTGTTACCCGATTGTACAGCCATTTGAAAGGGAAGCAGTTGCTTCCGTGTTTTCATGGCATTATTATCACGTACTAGCAGTCTGTATGCCAATTAGCTCTCATAAGAGCCTTCCCCTAGTCAAATTGTGAAAAGGGATGCTCCTGCAACCACAAAAATATATTCTGTTTTAGCTCTAGACATCTGAACCAGAAAAAATCACCTTAAGTGATGAAAAGCGGGGTTTGCAAATCGAGTCTCTAGCTGCCTGTGGAGAGACTCACACTCCAGGTAAATAATTCTTTGGGCCCCCTGGTCAGGACTTATCAGCCGGCGTCCCTTCCCGGCAGGTAGGTGTTGAGATGCAGGCAAAAGCATCTGTGTTCAGTGTAGCTTCAAAAGGCAGGCAGCTAACTAGATGGATATGCCTCGAGGCAGATCCTCAACGGAGGAAACCTACCAGACAGGCAACAGTTCTTACCTGCCTGGAAAATCAGCTGGAAACCACAGGGACTGCAGCTTCGTCAGGAAACTACTCCAGTTTGTCCCAGAAGGCAGGTCAGCATGCGGCCAACAGAACCACTGGGCATGGAACCACAGAAACCTTCCCTAAGGCTCCTTTCAACATTCTGCCTTTCAAGGCATTGGTGATTTTGGAAGAAAAATAATTTCTTTTAATAAAGCACTAACTTAGACTCTGAGGCCGTGCTGAACTGTCTCGCTCTGAAAAGACAAAGGAGAGGGTGTAAGTCTGTGTATGTTCCTATTGAGTGGAGAATAAATTCAGCTGATAGATCTGTGCATGTGTTTATGAACGTTCCATTTACACACACAGTTGTATCATCAACATGCAACCCAATGAATGATTCTTATCATCTGAACTTGAGTTTACCGCCTATGATTTCAAGAGAATTTATTTTTAAGGAGAATAGAGAAATCAAATATGAAAAGAAAAAAAAAAAAAACAAAACATAGAGCTGACAGATTATTTAAAACAGACACAACAGTAACAACTTAGCAATTCCTGAGTTTCTGCAAGTGAACTGAATCAATGATTATAAGAGATCCTAAGTCTGTCTTGTAAACCCTATTTGGAATTGCCCACTAGTTAGGTTTTTCTGTGAAGCCAATTTAGAAATTTGGAAGTTTCAAATAAAGAGACGAAGAAAGAGCAGATCAGGTAATTGTGACTGACTTAATGCCCAATGACACAGACATAGTGAAGATTAAATCAATTGCTGTGTGCCATGCTGCTCTAAATTTCATGTCTTTAAGACAAATTCGGGAATGTAAATGTGTTTGGACTACACAGTGTATTTTATAGGAGTCTTTGGCTTCTCAGACTTTTCTGAAGCTAATGGAATCCCAGCCGCTAAGTGCTATCAGTATCCCAAACTAGACTGATCTCTATTACCGCTGGAAGCAACAGCCATTTCTAATAGCTTGTCTATGGTGATCAGTCCAGCAGGTACTGCTTCTAATAGAAAAAGGAGAAAGATCAGAGGAACCAAGGACTATGTGATCCTTGATAAAGCCCTGAACAAATCTAGGGAATTCCTCCCCACTCAGATTCGTGAGTAGGATGCTTGAACACCCAGGAGGAAGTCATTTGAGAAGTAAGAAGTATAATGAGATGAATACAGGAAATTTCTTCTTAACCCAACTATGCATAACAGTGACTTCTCCCAATATATATAATAAAGTATGATATAAATAAGCAGTGTTATCACACAAGGAAATCAGACCATCGGGTGTTTAAGGATGAAATTGTGAGAAAAAATTACAAAAAAATATGTAGTCCAGATCATTCAAGACTGGATTATGGAGACAATAACATAGAAAAGGCACTGATTCAAAACATATATACAACAAATAGCTCCTGTCACATTCTGAGCACATCACCCATCCATCCATCCATTCATCCATTCATCCATCCATCTATCCATTCAAGAAATGTTTATTGAAGAGTAGCTAAGTGTTAGGCTCCACTCTTAACACTGGGGAATGCAATAAGCAAAATAAAATCCAGAATCTTAAAGCACACACATTCTAGTAAGGAAGACAGTGAAAAACATATATGAATACATACTATGAGAGTAGACTGAGAAGACTTAAGATGAATCAGGATAAGGGCTAGGCAGAGTATGAACAGGTGACAGTGTTAAGTAGCAGCTCCTCTCCACAGTGGTTCAGAAAGAACTTTCTCAATGACACAACTGTGGGTTCACAACTTCAAGAGTTCCTCAGAGGGTGAAATTCAAAACTGGCTCCTTTACATGTAGGGTGAGGAAACACAAAAGAGGCAGACCACTCCAGATCTGTAGGTGCCAGGGTTAATAAGGAAAGGAAATCACATACAAGGTTTCTCCTGGGTGGGCACAAGTTGATTCCTATACTCACCCACCAGTGGATTCTTTTACCAGCTAAGCCACCAGGAAAGCCCTTCAAAGTTCATAGAGAAGCTTAAATGGGATCCAGTCACAGATACCATCAGATGGTCTCGGTGACACATAACTCCTTCAAGGCTTGAAACAGTTTCTAGTGTGAGAATGGCGGGCAGAATACACTTTCCAGGGACAAAGGGAGGAAGTGAACAGTCTCCAAGTGCTTGGGTCCAGCCCACAGGTTATCCAGCATCCTCTCAATGACCTCTTCCAACACTAACAGAACAAGTACAGGGAATACTTAGTCCTAGGAAGCAAGATTAATGAGAATCAAGCTCAGAGAGTCTGACAAGCTTGGGATGCACAAGGAATAGAAACAAGCCACAGTGAGCAAGGTGGGAGTAGTAGGAACTGAAATGAGACTGAAGGCCAGCCCCAGGGTGGCTACAGAGCCCACAGAAAATGTTTTTGAAGATTTTTTTTTAATGTGGACAATTTTTAAAGTCTTTGTTGAATTTGTTACAATTTTGCTCCTGTTTTATGTTTTGGATTTTGGCCTCTAAGCAAGTGAGATCTTAGATCCCCGACCAGGAATAGAACCCACATCCTCTGCATTGGAAGGTGAAGTTTTAACCCCTGAACCACCAGAAAAGTCCCTGGATTTTTTTTAAAGTACATAATTGGAAACTCGGGTAGGGTATGGAACAGAGGAGTGGGGAGTGGCATAATCTGGTATTTGTTTTTAAAAGATTGTTCCATCTCCTGTATGGGAAACAGACTATATCTCAGAAAAGAGACCAGTTAGGATATAAATAAAATAGCTCTGGAAGGAGACCATAGTGGATGGAAACAAAGAGATGGTAAAACTGGGGAAGGGGGGATTATAATTTCAATTTCCCAGGACCTGAGAAAGCTGACAGAATCATTATACTTTAAATTTGCTATATCAATGATCCCAACACAGACAGGCCCTTATATTCCATCAATTACTTCACTGCTTTGAAGTAACATCTACCCTTCTACATGATTTCCCAAAGTTTCCTGATAATAAAAATCACTAGGAACTTACATAGACTGTTTGCACCCCTGGAGTTCCTACTGTGTAAGCTCAACTGGATCCAGAAATCTGTTAACAAGTTCTCCAGGAGACTTTAAATAGGCACACTGATGAGCACTGGTGAAATATCTGAATTTCTTCATACTCCACATTGATATAAATAGCTCCACCTCCCAGTGAAAAATTCAGTCCTCAGGACTAAGGATATTGAGGATATGGACAAAGACACAATTACACAAAGGCTTTAATAAAAATGTTTCTGGATCAATAGATCAGAGTTGGGTGTGCAGTCTCTCTTCTCCTAGAGATTTCTTCTGTTTCCACTTGCTTCTGCACTGGTTCAGATTCTAATTGTTTGTACTGATTTACATTTTTAAAATTCTATCAGAAATTCTATTGCTAGCTTAATCTTCATAGTACTCTGTGTTGAAAATACTTCTCTCCTGCTTAGAAATTGTCCCTGGATTGCATTTTCTAGAAATGCCCAAAACTTTAGTTTGACATTCAGCAAAGCCTGCTGTGCATGACTTGTTCCTACCTAACTTTCTAGTCTTCTGTGTTCCTATTCACATTTTCTCTCTTGTTGCTCAACATTCTTCTTTTCTTCATGCTAGAATTCTGCCTATTAAAACTTTCCCCCTTCTTTAAGACCAAGCGTGGGCCACTGGACCCAATTACTGTCCCTGAACATTCAGCCAGAAATGATTTCCCCTTTACCTCAATTTCTATAGAATGATTGCTTGGGACATTTCTATGATTTATAAGGATCTATATTGTGGCTGTGCATTTAATTTGCATTGCTGAGTGATGATAAGAATTATTTTTTCAGGAGGGTCTACCATATCTAATATATGTTTATTTATATCACCCAGCCTGCTTTATACAGATCAGGACTCTAGGTCTTCCACAGTGTTATCAGAAAGCAGAGGGAGCTGTCTAAAGCAAAATAATTGGGACTTCCCTGGTGGTTGAGACTCCATGCTTTCACAGCAGGGGGTGCTCAAACTAAGATCCTGCCTGCCCTTTATCAAGGCCAAAGGGGAAAAAAAAGATTTTAAAAATAATAATAAAATATAAAAATAAACCGAAAACCTAAATCTCTCAGGAGCTCCTTCCAATGCAGGAGACATTAACAGATGCAGGTTTGATCCCTGTGTCGGGAACATCCCCTGGAGGAGGGTATGGCAACCCATTCCAGTATTCTTGCCTGGAGGAGCCTGCTGGGCTACAGTTCATGGGGTTGCAAAGAGTCAGACTTAGCATGGACCTAGCATGGACTTAGCACACATGTGTGGACTTAGCACACATGTGTGAACTTAGCACACATGCACACACTCTTTCTCACATAATTCAAGAACTGTGTATAGATATTCTCTTTACCAATTTCCCTACTTCTGAAAAGTCAAAGAATTTAGATATTTTCATGTCCAGTATCTGAAAAAATCTGACTCTCAATCAATAAATATATCACTGTACAAGTATGCATCCAGTTAAATATATCCATATGAAAGAATAAATACAATGACAATGTTTCCTAACTTTGTTTACATCCTTCCTGTATCCCAAGTCACTCTCAGATGTGTAGCTATGGTGTGATGCACAGCCTTAGACCATATATTGTTGGCAGGAAGTAAAAATCAACTGAATTTCCCTGGCTTGGACAACACAGAATTCTAATAAAAAGCAAAAATGTCTAAACCATAACGCTTAGTCAAAATTAAGTTCAAGGAATTAAGCAACTTTGTTACTAGACTAGAGGTGTGAAACCTTCCAGAACAGTTTCTGGCTTGAATTGTGCCTACATATTCTATAGATCAACCTCACCCAGTGAAACATTAATCTCATTTTCACTTCTTTCAGACTCAGTAGGACACAGCTGTACTGATGTTCATCTCAATTAATATTATTCAGTGTGAAGCAGCTGCCAAGAGACATGGCCTTTGAGAGAGGTAATAAGTTCATGAGCATCACCTGTGTCATGCAAAACAATATTTGATATTTTGGAAATTGTAAACCGATTGGAAAGAACATATGAATTAAGTATTCAGCTTGTGGGTGAAAAGTTTTGCTGCAGAGTGATGAAGTGCACCATCAAGGTGATACATTTCAAACATTGCTTCCAATGACACAAGGGAATCACAGAGCAAATGGAAGAGAGGAAATTATGACCCACCAGCCAGAATGGATTTGTAACACAGAGATGCCGCACAAATATGCTCTATACTTATCATGGAGACTGAGACTTTGGGCAAATAAAACAAATGCCAAAGTACAGATTTCTCTGTATATAATCACACTCTGTAGAACCAGGCCACGTTGGAAATTTGTGATATAATTTGGAAACTATTCTAAGAGAAAAAGTAATGTGGCTTACAGACTAATAGTCTAGTGTTTGCTGAGTGTATGTGTGGTTAGTCTTTTTCTCTGCCCTTTTACAAATGTCTCACCCTTCTTCCTCATTTTCAAATTATAACTTTCTCCCTTTCTTCCTGTTCTGTTTGATTCAAGAGCTGCTTGTGTGACTGTTAAGCAAAGCCCTTATGTTGTGCTCCAGAGGAGGTGCTCTCAGTTCTCATCTGTCAAACAGGTGGCATATGCTCAGTGTAACAGAATTGCTATCCAGGGAAGGCACGCAGTGTCTAAGAATTAGAAAACCATTTTCCTAGACTCATCAAGGTTTGACCTTTAATAGAAGATAGTGTTTACTTTAAGGTGGTATTTATATGAGAAACTGGGAGTGAAACTGAGTCATTTCATCTGGGAAAAAATGTAGAAAGAAAATAAACTGACAGAAAGAAAAAGACAAATACCATATGATATCAAAGTGCAGAATCTAAAATATGAAACAAATGAACTTATCTATGAAATAGAAACAGACCCACAGATATAGAAAATGGATATGTGGTTGCCAAAGGTGAGGAGGGTTGGGGGAAGGATGAATTGGGAGTTTGAGATTAGTAGATGTGAACTATTACATACAGAATGGATAAACAACAAGGTCTTTTTATACAGCACAGGAAACTATATTCTATTGAATATAGTTTATTTATTATTATATAGCCTATTGAATTCCTGTTATAAATCATAATGGAAATGAATAAGTAAAAGAATATGTACACATATGTATGCATATACATACTTTATGTACTTACACATATGTATATGTGTTATGCATACACATGTGTATATTTACGTGTGTGTATATATATATATGTAAAAAATGGAATCACTTAGATGTACACCAAAAACTAACACAAGATTGTAAATCAATTACACTTCAACTAAAAAAAAACCTAAAAGTAAATAAATAAATAAACTGGAAAGCTCCCAATACCAGGGGCTGTTCTTTACAAATGTCTGAATTTACCTTTTATAACAACCCTTTAAAATCTATTTTATATATGAGGAAAATAAGATATACATAAGTCAAAAAGCTGAGTCAGCTTCTAAGTGACAGAGTTAGGATTTGAATCTAGGCAATGTGACTTTGTAATCATGATTTAGCCTCTTAAATATATTATGTTAAACTTCTATAAAAGATCCTGATGGAGTGATGTAAGGATTAATAGGCCTATAGGAAATTTCTAGCTGAGGTGGTATAACTCTTTCTGCTATAAAGAGTTTAAAGAAAATAGCATATGATTTTCTTTCTGAGATAATTATAAAGTAGTCTATCCTCTCAATAGATTATTATACTGGTTACATTTCTTTGTGTCCTTTCTGTTATATTACAGCAAGTAATAACAAAATCCTCAATATTCTTTCAGCTCCACCTCTCATTTCAACACTAGTTCTATTTCCAGCTTCAGTCCTAGCTATGTAGTTGACATCATCTCAAACACATTTAGCTTTATTCACAAACTTGAACCTTTCTTGCTATTGGGCCCCATTCTAAGCATAACACAGGTAAGCTCACCATATAAATTTTTAATTTTCTAGTTCAGAAGGAGCTAGGTATTTACATACTCAGGTGCTCAGAGTACACAAGGCTTTTTAAGTATTCAATGCTGCTTTCAATGAAAGCAACATGCATCTACAAGGGGAATCCTGGGAAAATTGGTCTGAGAGACATGAGTACAAGAAAAATCATACTAGACTAATAAGCTGAATGAATTCCCATTAAAGGTAGTTTAAGTTTATTATTTCATTTTGCAAATGACCAAAACCATTATACCAAAACCCAAAATTACTGTGCAAACCCTGGATAAATTTCCTGTAAATATATGCCTTGTTACCTAAGTGAGGAAGTATGCAAAGATGAGCTAAAGTTTGTCCTTACTGGTAAAAGAAAAACAACTCCAAGAGTGTGTCTTTTTTGCCAGGTCACATAACATACAGAACTACTCTATGAGTGATTAGCCTAAAATATAAGCAAATACAACTCAATTGACAAGAGTTTGGTAAGGTTGGGCCCAAGAGAAATACACAGAAGTATAAGGTGGTACTAAGGGAGACTGCAGGCCACAGGGAGAAACTAGCAGGTATGGAAGAACTGAACTTCCTTCCCAGACTCATTCCTCATAGCAGGGGAAGAAATCCAGGCATTGGAAAGAAACAATTAATCATGGGGCCATTTGGTGTCAAGTCAATAAGGAATCTTGGTTATGTCAACTGCAGTTTGGAAGTCAAGGATTAGGAAAAGATGTTTGAAGAAAAAGTGGATTATAAGCAGTCCACTTCTCTAAACTCTACAATGGCTACAGGGGATGTCCAATAAGTCAGAGCCATTTAGCCTGTGCTCTTAAATTGTGCAAATGGGAAAAGAAAACTACATAAGCTCTCACAGCACATGGTTTTCTACTGATTTTATCTCATTACAAATTAGATGTATCATTAGCGAACTTAACCAACAATCTGCCTGAATTTATGTGTAAATCTTCTGTATTTATTTCAGAGGAAATAATGGGAAAGTTAACATATGTCATCAAAGGAGAATCACTTCCTGATACCCTCAGCTCTGTCTCAATCACCCCAAATAGCAGGTAAAGAAGTTACCTTTATCATGAGATACAGTTTCAGAGAAATAACTCATCTGCAGATGTTAATTGCTTAATTTTGAGACCTCCTCCGAAAATAATGACGGACCATTACTGAATACATTCTGTGTGGCCCAAGGATAAACAACCTCTCGCAGAAACTCACAGTTTAAGTTTAAGGACAGTGAAACTGTAAGTAAATGGTGAACTTCTTTGTTCCATGTTTCTAGGTATTCATGACCTGCTTCTCATAGTCCCAAGTTTGTTTGGCTTCTATTTACTTCCTCACTTCAAGATATTTAATTTTGCGCGTTGGCTTTGTGACCCACTTTGGACACCTTACTTTGGATCTCCACTACAGCCAATGTCCACTCCTTTCCTGGCCTACCCTTCAAGAAATCACAATTTAATCTTCACATAAAAGA
Organism: Aepyceros melampus; assembly: GCA_006408695.1. NCBI lineage: Eukaryota > Metazoa > Chordata > Mammalia > Artiodactyla > Bovidae > Aepyceros > Aepyceros melampus. The sequence continues at coordinate 12,838 of SJXQ01011875.1, read as the reverse complement.
TGCCTCTATACAGTTCTAATCATTCACTTTACCAGTTACACAGTCAAGAATAATAAGCAAATCACTATAAAGAGCTTCTGTGTCTCCATGGTCAGAAGATGATCTAGCCATTCCCTCTAGGGTCTATAAATGTTTCTTCTTCTCTCGGGTCACACTAGCCAGGGAATACAATAAATCCATAATCATATTTCCCAAACCAATATCTCTGGTTCATTTCTCACTGGGATATATATGGAAAAACAGTCAATTTGTTTGAGAAATCACACTCACCAGGTGCCTTAAATGCATTTTAAGCAGCTACAGTAAAATATATTAGATACTACATGACATCAACTATTTCTTCATTTGTGGCTCACAAAAATACTTAATAGCTTGTCTTTCTTTATTATGCTTCAATAATTGCTACACAGAAGTAGATAACATGCCCTTGGCTCACAGTTTCAATATATTATATAAACCACAGAACTGATTCCCTTGTGCTCTGATTTTATTGCAAGATCCCAAGTTATACTGCATGTAATTTCAAATACTTCCATGTCATCACTTCCCTATCCCATCCCTCCAGGTTTCACAGACTAGGATTTACCTAGAAGACAATTCTAGTGTCATTTCTCTTCTTTCCCTCTGTTCCCTATTGAATGACTACTCACTAAGCCTTTTTCTAAGGTCCACTTGACTTCACATTCCAGGATGTCTGGCTTTAGGTGAGTGATCACACCATCAGGATTGTCTTGGTCATGAAGATCTTTTTTGTACAGTTCTTCTGCGTATTCTTGCCACCTCTTCTTAATATCTTTTGCTTCTTTAGGTCCATACCATTTCTGTCTTTTATCAAGCCTATCTTTGCATGAAATGTTCCCTTGGTACCTCTAATTTTCTTGAAGAGATCTCTAGTTTTTCCCATTCTGTTGTTTTCCTGTATTTCTTTGCATTGATCACTGAGGAAGGCTTTCCTATCTCTTCTTGCTATTCTTTGGAACACTGCATTCAGATGCTTATATCTTTCCTTTTCTCCTTTGCTTTTTGCTTATCTTCTTTTCACAGCTATTTGTAAGACCTCCTCAGACAGCCATTTCTCTTTTTTTTGCATTTATTTTCCATGGGGATGGTCTTGATCTCTGTCTCCTATACAATGTCACGAATTTCTGTTCATAGTTCATCAGGCACTCTGTCTATCAGATCTAGTCCCTTAAATCTATTTCTCACTTCCACTGTATAATCATAAGGGATTTCATTGAAGTCATACCAGAATGATCTAGTGGTTTTCCCCATTTTCTTCAAAGTAAATCTGAATTTGGCAATAAGGAGTGCATGATCTGAGCCACAGTCAGCTCCCAGTCTTGTTTTTGCTGCCTGTATAGAGCTTCTCCATCTTTGGATGCAAAGAATATAATCAGTCTGATTTCAGTGTTGACCATATGGTGATGTCCATGTGTAGAGTCTTCTCTTATGTTGTTGGAAGATGGTGTTTGTTATGACCGGTGTGTTCTCCTGGCAAAACTATATTAACCTTTGCCCTGCTTCATTCCCTAATTCAAGGCCAAATTTGCCTGTTACTCCAAGTGTTTCTTGACTTCCTACTTTTGCATTCCAGTCCCTATAATGAAAAGGACATCTTTTGAGCATGTTAGTTCTAAAAGATCTTGTAAGTCTCCATAGAACCATTCAACTTCAGCTTCTTCAGCATTACTGGTTGGGGCATAGGCTTGGATTATTGTGATACTGAATGATTTGCCCTGGAAGTGAACAGAGATCATTCTGTCATTTTTGAGATTGCCTCCAAGTACTGCATTTCGGACTCTTGCATTGACCATGATGGCTACTCCTTTCTTCTAAGGGATTTCTGCCTGCAGAAGTAGATATAATGGTCATCTGAGTTAAATTCACCCATTCCAGTCCATTTTAGTTCGCTGATTCCTAGAATGTCAATGTTCACTCTTGCCATCTCCAGTTTGACCACTTCCAATTTGCCTTGATTCATGGACTTGACATTCCAGGTTCCTATGCAATATTGCTCTTTACAGCATCAGACCTTGCTTCTATCACCAGTCACATCCACAACTGGGTGTTGTTTTTGCTTTAGCTCCATCCCTTCATTCTTTCTGGAGTTATTTCTCCACTGATCTCCAGTAGCATATTGGGCACCTACCAACCTGGGGAGTTCCTCTTTCAGTATCCTATCAGTTTGCCTTTTCATACTGTTCATGAGGTTCTCAAGGCAAGAATACTGAAGTGGTTTGCCATTCCCTTCTCCAGTGGACCACATTCTGTCAGACCTCTCCACCATGACCCGCCCGTCTTGGGTGGCCCCATATGGCATGGCTTAGTTTCATTGAGTTAGACAAGGCTGTGGTCCATGTCATCAGATTGGCTAGTTTTCTGTGGTTATGGTTTCAGTGTGTCTGCTCTCTCACAACACCTACTGTCTTACTTGGGTTTTTCTTACCTTGGAACTGGAATATCTCTTCACAGCTGCTCTGGGAAAGTGCAGCAGATGCTCCTTACCATGAATGGGGGATAGCTCCTCATGGCCACTCCTCCTAACCTTGAACATGGAGTAGCTCCTCTCAGCCCTCCTGCACCCGTGTAGCCACCACTCCTTGGACCTGGGGTTGCTCCTCTCAGCTGCCTCCCCTGACCTCAGGCATGTGGTAGCTCCTCTCGGCCACCACCCTGACCTCAGACGTGGGGTAGATATCAAGGGACCATTTCATGCAAAGATGGGTTCGATAAAGGACAGAAATGGTATGGGCCTAACAGAAGCAGAAGATATTAAGAAGGGGTGGCAAGATACATGGAAGAACTGTACAAAAATGAGCTTCATGACCAAGATAACCACAATGGTGTGTCACTCACCTAGAGCCAGACATCCTGGAATGTGAAGTCAAGTGGGCCTTACAAAGCCTCACTACAAATAAAGCTAGTGGAGGTGATGGAATTCCAGTTGAGCTGTTTCAAATCTTGGAAGATGATGGTGTGAAAGTGCTGCACTCAATATGCCAACAAATTTGGAAAACTCAGCAGTGGCCACAAGACTGGAAATGATCAGTTTTCATTCCAATCCAAACTAAAGGCCATGCCAAAGAATGCTCAAACTACTGCACAATTGCACTCATCTCACATGCTAGTAAAGTAATGCTCAAAATTCTCCAAGCCAGGCTTCAGCAATATGTGAACCATGAACTTCCAAATGTTCAAACTGGTTTTAGAAAAGGCTGAGAAACCAGAGATCAAATTGCCAACATCCACTGGATCATGGAAAAAGCAAGAGAGTTCCAGAAAAACATCTATTTCTGCTTTATTGACTATGCCAAAGCCTTTGACTGTGTGGATCACAATAAACTGTGGAAAATTCTGAAAGAGATGGGAATACCAGACCACCTGACCTGCCTCTAGAGAAACCTGTACACTGGTCAGGAAGCAACAGTTAGAACTGGACATGGAACAACAGACTTGCCATTCCTTTTCCAAGTAGGAAAAGGAATACGTCACGGCTGTCTATTGTCACACTGCTTATTTAACGTATATGGAGAGTACATCATGAGAAACGCTGGGCTGGAAGAAGCACAAGCTGGAATCAAGATTGCAAGGAGAAATATCAATAACCTCAGATATGCAGATGACACCATTCTTATGGCAGAAAGTGAAGAGGAGCTAAAAAGCTTCTTGATGAAACTGAAAGAGGAGGGTGAAAAAGTTGGCTTAAAGCTCATCATTCAGAAAACAAAGATCATGGCATGTGGTCCCATTACTTTACGGGAAATAGATCGAGAAACGGTGGAAACAGTGTCAGACTTTATTTTGGGGGGGCTCCAAAATTACTGCAGATGGTGATTGCAGCCATGAAATTAAAAGACGCTTACTCCTTGGAGAAAAGTTATGACCAACCTAGACAGCATATTGAAAAGCAGAGATATTACTTTGCCAACAAAGGTCCGTCCAGTCGAGGCTATGGTTTTTCCTGTGATCGTGTATGGATGTGAGAGTTGGACTGTGAAGAAAGCTGAGGAGTGCTGAAGAATTGATGCTTTTGTACTGTGGTGTTGGAGATGACTCTTGAGAGTCCCTTGGACTGCAAGGAGATCCAACAAGTTCATCCTAAAGGAGATCAGCCCTGGTTGTTCATTGGAAGGACTGATGCTAAAGGTGAAACTCCAATACTTTGGCCACCTCATGCGAAGAGTTGACTCATTGGAAAAGACCCTGATGCTGGGAGTGATTGGCAGCAGGAGGAGAAGGGGACAACAGAGGATGAGATGGCTGGATGGCATCACCAACTCCATGGACATGAGTTTGAGTGAAATCTGGGAGTTGGTAATGGACAGGGAGGCCTGACATGCTGCGATTCATGGGGTCGCAAAGAGCTGCACACAAATGAGTGACTGAACTGAACTGAACTGAAAGGGACATTTTCATATCTCTTTCAATACTTGAGTACATGCACACAATATGAATTAGTAAGAATATTTATATCAAATTAATGCAATTAACATTTATATAACACTATATCCAAAACAAGAACAGAATACACATTTTTTTTCCAAATCACATGGAGCATTCACTGAAATATATCATATATTGGATATAGCACAGTAGTGTGTGTGTGCTCAGTCATGCCTGACTCTTTGAGACCCCCATGGACTGTAGCCCACCAGGCTTCTCTGTCCGTGGAATTTTCCAGGCAAGAAAACTGGAGTAGGTTGCCATTTCCTTCTCCAGGTGATCTTCCAAGCCCAGGGATAGAACCCCTGTCTGTAGCATTGAAGGTGGATTCTTTACTTGGTGGAAGTCCAAGTCTCAGTAAAATTCAAAGATCTAAAATTATCTAAAGTATATTATCTTATTACAATAAAATTAAATAAAGATCAATGATATTAAGATATATAGAAAATTGGAAAACAACTAATCCTCTTTTAAATAACCTATGAACCAAAGACAATACCAAAAGTGAGTTTAGAAATTATTACTAAATAAAACTAATTAAAACTCAAAAGACATAATGTATGGGAAGCAGGTAAACAGTTCCAAGAATAAATACTATAGCTTTAAATGAGGGAAAAGAGAAAGTTAAAATTACCAATCTAGAACTTTCACCCTCAGGAACCAGTAAAACAATAAAATAACTTGAAAAAAGAGAGAGAGAGAGAGAGAGAGAGAGAGAGAGAGAAAATAAATAACAAATGCAAGAGCAAAAATTAATATAATAGAAAAAATACTAATAATAAAAAAAGAAAAAAGTTTGAAATTATTTAAAAACTGACTACATCTAAGGAGGCAGAAAAAAAAGGACACAAATGATTCACAGAAGGAATAAAAAATAATTCATTGCTATATACTATATAAATATGAAAAAGCAAAGATTATGAAAAAAAACTTTATGTCAATAAATGTAAAAGCTTATACACAATGGATAAGTTTGTCATAAAACAGTTTCATAAAACTGACATAAAAAGGAAAAAATTCAATTTCTGTTAAAGAAACCATAGTAAACTTTACCCACCTACCAAAAACCTTCAAGGTCCAGATAACTTCAGTGATAAATTATACCAAATATTTGTTGTTATTGCTGTTGAATCGCTGAGTCATGCCCAATTCTTTGTGGCCCCATGGACAGTAGCCACCAGGGTCCTTTGCCCATGGGATTTCCCAGGCAAGAATACTGAAGTGGGTTACCATCTCCTTCTCCAGAGGATCTTCCAGATCCAGGGGTTGAAACCTCATTTCCTGCATTGGCAGGAGGATTCTTTACCACTGAGCCACCAGGGACAATAAATAATGCCAATCTTATATTAACTCTGTAAGAAAAGAATAGGAGAAGGAATACTTCCCAATTCATTTCATAAGACTAATATAACTCCATTACAAAAATATGAAAAGCGTTTTACAAGAAAAAATTATAGACCACCAACACTTAGATGCAAAAATCCTTAAACAAAATATAAAATAATAAATTCCAGTGATTTATGAAGAGGCTAATTCATAATGATCTAGTGGGAATTATCCCAAGATGCAATGGTGTTTTAATATTCAAAGTGAAATCATTTGGAATTCTATATTAATAAAAGAGTAGGAAAAGACCTAAGTTATTCAACTGAAGCAGAAAAAGTATTTGACAACATTTAATGAATATGATAAAAACTCTCATACATAAGTTGCTGCTACTAAGTCACTTCAGTCGTGTCTGACTCTGTGCGACCCCAGAGACAGCAGCCCACTAGGCTCCCCCGTCCCTGGGATTCTCTAGACAAGAAAACTGGAGTGGGTTGCCATTTCCTTCTCCAGTGCATGAAAGTGAAAAGTGAAAGTAAAGTTGCTCAGTCTTGTCCGACTCTTAGCGACCCTATGGACTGCAGCCTACTAGGGCCCTCCGTCCATGGGATTTTCCAGGCAAGAGTACTGGAGTGGCGTGCCATTGCCTTCTCCACTCATACGTAAAAGACAGCAGCCCACTAGGCTTCCCCGTCCCTGGGATTCTCTAGACAAGAAAACTGGAGTGGGTTGCCATTTCCTTCTCCAGTGCATGAAAGTGAAAAGTGAAAGTAAAGTTGCTCAGTCTTGTCCGACTCTTAGCGACCCTATGGACTGCAGCCTACTAGGGCCCTCCGTCCATGGGATTTTCCAGGCAAGAGTACTGGAGTGGGGTGCCATTGCCTTCTCCACTCATACGTAAGTAGAACATCTTAAATCTATTAGAGGACATCTATGTGGAGGAGCCTTGTGGACTACAGTCCATGGGGTCGCTGAGTCAGACATGACTGAGCAGCTTCACTTTCACTTTTCACTTTCATGCATTGGAGAAGGAAATGGCAACCCACTCCAGTGCTCTTGCCTAGAGAATCCCAGGGATGGGGGAACCTGGTGGACTGCCCTCTATGGCGTCGCACAGAGTCGGACACGACTGAAATGACTTACCGTTATCATCATTATCATGAAGAATCTACCGAAAAAGGCAATGGCCCCCTACTCCAGCACTCTTGCCTGGAAAATCCCATGGACGGAGGATCCTGGTAGGCTGCAGTCCACGGAGTCGCGAAGAGTCAGAAACGACTGAGCGATTTCACTTTGACTTTTCACTTTCATGCACTGGAGAAGGAAATGGCAACTCCCTCCAGTGTTCTTGCCTGGAGAATCCCAGGGATGGCGGAGCCTGGTGGGCTGCCGTCTATGGGGTCGCACAGAGTCTGACACGACTCAAGCGACTTAGCAGCATGAAGAATCTACAGCTAAATTGTACTTAATGTAGAAGCTTTGAAGGCAGTGGCACCCCACTCCAGTACTCTTGCCTGGAAAATCCAATGGATGGAGGAGCCTGGTAGGCTGCAGTCCATGCTAAGGGTCGGACACGACTGAGCTACTTCACTTCCATGCACTGGAGAAGGAAATGGCAACCCACTCCAGTGTTGCCTGGAGAATCCCAGGGACAGGGGAGCCTGGTGGGCTCCTGTCTATGGGGTCACACAGAGTCGGACACGACTGAAGTGACTTAGCAGTAGCAGAAGCTTTGAAGGCTTTCCCCCTAGGGTCCTGTGGGCAAAGCAAGAATTTCTGCTCTTTTCATTTCAATTCATATTTGTATGGAGGCACAAAGGCAAGAAAAAAGTACAGAAATTGCTGCCTAAGTTCAAATCCTGGATCTTTTATTCACAGCGGTGTTGCTGCTGCTGCTGCTAGTCACTTCAGTCGTGACCGATTCTGTGTGACCCCATAGACGGCAGCCCACAAGGCTCCCCTGTCCCTGAGATTCTCCAGGCAAGAACACTGGAGTGGGTTGCCATTTCCTTCTCCAATGCATGTTGTGATTCTATTTATTCATCTATAACAGTCTGTATCTCATATAATTTGAAAAAATAATTAAATAATGAACATTTGTATAGAAAAAATATATTGGAAAGGCAAGAAGTAAAACTTCCTTTATTAGCATATTCTTGATTCTTTACATAATCAAAAAATGACCACCAAACAAATTAATAGAATTAATATATATAATTTAAAAGTCACAAACTCCAATATTTATTTCTATTTATATATTAATGATAAACTGGAAATTTTTTAATAATTAAAAAATACAAAAAATAAAAAATCATATCATTATTACAACATCAGTAGGAATTATTTTAGTATAAATCTGCAAGGTTTACACTAAAACTACAAGAACATTGAGAGAAATTTTAAAGACCTAAACAGTTGGATTGAAATCCTTAATATTGTTAAAATTTTATTTCTCTCCAAATTGGTATATAAACTCAAAACAATGCCAGGCACAATCCTATTACGACTTTTTGTACAAAATGACCAGCTGACTTTAATTTTTATGGCAATTAAAAGGAACTTAGAAAGTAAAAACCATCTGGAAAAAGACGATGGAAATACACTAACTGTTTTCAAGAGTTACTCTAAAGCTACAGAAATTAAGTCATTTGGCATTAGCATATGGATAGAAAAATAGATCAATGGGCCAGAATAGACTCTAGCTCTGGAGTCACATACATATGTCAATTGATTTCAACAAAACTTTCAAGATAATATTGAGGAAAAAAGCCTTTTCAACAAATAATGCTAAAACAATCAGATATTCATATAGGTGGAAAAAATGAACTCCACCATTTACCTCACACTGTACATCAAAATTAATTCCAAGTGAATCAAAGACCCAAATGTGGAAACTAACAACATAAAGTATCTAGATGAAAAACAAGAAATTATCTTTGCTCAGAAATTGCAAATATTTCTAAGAAAGAAACTACATCAACAGAATAAACTTCATCAAAATTTAAAACTATTTCTTTTCAAAAAGCAAACCACATATTGGAATAATACATTCTTAATACATATATATGACAGAAAACTTATATCCAAAATATATATATATATTTTTAATAAACCTTTTTTAAAAATATATATATATTTTCAAAGCCTCTTGGAATCCAGTAATGAGGAATAAACAAGCCATTTAAAAATGAACATAAACTTGAACAGATAATATACCAATAATAATCAAATGGCCAATAAACATATTAAAAGATGTCCAAAATCATTAGTAATTGGAGATATGCAAATCTGAACAAGAAGAAAATGCTCCACACATACTAAAATGGACAAAATTTAAAAGACTGACTATACCAAGTGCTAGAGTAGATATGGAATAACTAGAATTCTCCTCTGGTTTTGGTAGGCATGTGAAATGGTAATCCCTTTGGAAATCAGTGTTGAAAGATTAACTGGAGCATTTTAAAAACTTTAAGAATTTATCTGAGGAAAAAATTGATTCAAATAAGGCAGCACCAAAGAGAAGTGCTTAGGATTACTCTGGGGACAGGAGCTCAGGGAGAGATTTTCACAGAGAAATGGCAGAGGAAAGTAAGAAAATGACTCTCATTGCCTGTTGCTGAAAGCCTGGCTAGCTGTTTGTGATTGGTCATTTTTACCATTTTAATTTCACAACCTGAAGGTATTTACACAATTAAATTTTGGTTTGTCTACATGGGCTGCGAAAGCATCAGTGTTGTCTCAGTCAAATGACATCCTAGTTTAATTACTTTAGAAATTTTCTTAGAAAATTAAACATACATTTGCTGCATGACCCAGCAATCCTACCATAGTAATTTACTTTAAAAAAAAAAAATGCATGTTCACACAGACGTATTCATAAATGTTCATAGCAGCTTCATTCACAATATCCCCAAACTGGGAACAACCCAAGTACCCATCAACTGTGACTGGTGAAACAAAACTAATCAAAAATAAAAGGAATAACAGATTGATGCACACAATAGCCAAATCTCAAAGCATTATGGAGAGTAAATCAAGCTTGACACAAGAGTACATATCATATTACTTAAATTTTATAAAGCTGTAAGGCAACTAAGTTATGGTAACAGTAATCAGATCAGCTCATAACAATGATGGAAAACATGGGAACTGCCTCCAAAGGAGCGTACAGGGACATTTTAGAATGATAGAAAGATTGGATATCTTGAATAGGGTGTCAGTAACATGGGTGTATTTGTTTTTCAAAACTTATCCAACTGTGTTCTTACAGTGTATGCATTTTCTTTTGTGTAAATAAATAATCACTTCAATAAAGTGACTGAAGGTTAGAGAGGTAGGGAGGGAGGGAAAGAGAAAGAGAGGACCGCAAGTAGATATTCTTTATACAAATAGACCCCAAGTTGATTTCCAGATGTATGTATCTAAACTCTTTGGATCCTTATAATTCTCTACAGCTTTGAAAGGCTGTTTCCCATTCTGAGAGTGAATTGGGAAAAACCATTTTAATAGATCTGATCAACAAATCCAAACCCACCTCTATTTAAAGAGAAACTGATTTGAACATTCTAACCGCATGCAGATCCTGCCTTGCTTGAAGGGGTCTGCCTGGCAATGCCATAATACATAACTCTGTTTCTAATGAGATTGTGGTTACCGAGGCAGAACAGAATCATTTTCTATGCTTACTTGCATTAACCAATAGTCAGACTGGCCTTGGGGCCCAGAGCTATTTGCAGAAAGCTCTGTGGTCTACTGAGCTGATAAAAATGACGTGGTTTTCTGTATACATAGAGATAACTTTTTGATAACTAGCATCACTAACCAATTCTGCTACAAAGAGATTTAGACAAGCACAGTCTCACTGTCTGATTAGAATGGATTTATAATCGAACATGGATAATGTGGGCATGTAGAGGATTTTTAAAAGACACAAAGAAATACTAACCAATACACAAAATGATGTATTCAGTTCTTTATGTAAACAAGTTTTTAACAGATATATTTGAGATTAGTGAATGTGGGAAAAGTCATAGAGGGAAAAATGCCTAAATAAAAATATATAATTTTGTTGCTGCTTTATTTATTGAGTAAAAAGTATAGCATCAAACAATGAAATTAACATCTGAAAAATTAGAACAAAGGTGGCTGCAAAAGTATTGGGGGAAAATGTGAACTTGAACGTTGAAACATGGATTTATACATAACGGGCACCATTCCTCACCCATTCGCCCACATGTAGAAGAGACTCTGGGACCTCACTGGGGATGTGCGAGTGTGAAGGCCAAACAGTGTGACTTTTGGTTTCACGATGCATATTGGTGTTATGGGAGATGAGGCACCATGCCAAGCCTTACAGGGGATCACCATCACAGAAGTTACACATTCACTTCAACACCATTCACTAGCCCCCTTGGCTTAGTTCTCCTTCTATTGCCTTAACACACCACATACATTGGAGAAGGAAATGGCAACCCACTCCAGTGTTCTTGCCTGGAGAATCCCAGGGACAGAGGAGCCTTGTAGGCTGCCGTCTGTGGGGTTGCACAGAGTCAGACACAACTAAAGAGACTTAGCAGCAGCAGCAGCAGCCCAGAAATAAAACCCTTATTCCCAGTTTGGAGTTGTTGCTCTTTGGAGCTCATTTGTAATGTGCTCTTACTTCACTTCCTATTAACCACTGTGGTCCTCTTGGGATTCCTCAGGCATTCCAATCATAATCCTGTCTCTTGCCAAATAGAATGTTCTTTCTCCAGAGGGCCACAAGATTTGATCCCTCATCTCCTCTGGTTTTTGTTCAAGTGTCATCTTACTGGGACACTCCCAAACAACCCTTTTATAAACCTCCTAAGCACCTAGCATCTTCTTAGCTCCTCCCCCACTTAACTCTTGCTCATCACCATCTCTCACTTCTGAAATGCAGACTCCATAATAAGAATACATGTTTTGCTTATTGCTAGTCCCCTAGCATCTAGAATTGAGTCATGCTCACACAGGCATGCCATCATTATATAGAGTGAATGTTTTCACCAGTGTGACCTGGGAATCTGTGTTTCTATAACACAGTGGTTCTCAGTGGCAACTACACCTTAGTATCCCCCTAGATTGCCATGGTGCAGCCCTGGCCAAATGAATTTGCATCAGTGTATGAGGCTCAGGTAAGTAAGTGTGATTTGAAAGGTGGTTCAGACAGTAAACAATCTACCTGTAATGCAAGAGACTTGGGTTCAATACCTGGGTTGGGAAGACCCTCTGGAGAAGGGGATGGCAACCCATTTCAGTATTCTTGCCTAGAGAATTTCATGGACAGAAGAGACTGGTGGACTACAGTCTATGAGTTCAAAATTAATTGCTCAGTCTATGACTCAGCAACTAAAGGGGGAAGGAGGGATCAATAAAAACTTAATCAACATTGAAGACACATGGGCAAAGGAAGGTATTGAAAAAGAAAGTCAGCATGAATAAAAGCAGGATTTTCCTTCTTAGTTTTTAAAACAAATTATTCTTTTTAAATTATCTTTACATTGTTAATGAAAAAGATATATGTGCATATAATGAAAATCATAAAATAAATCAATAGTAAAGAAGACTAATAGGGAAGAGAAAGTATCCCTCCTGCCTTATACACTTAGCCTGTCGGGAGCCACGTTAGGCATTACTGACAAAATGGAGGCATGGCCCCAACCCCCTCTCCTCATCTCGCTGGCACAGACCCAGGATGAAGGAGTTAGGCCTTGTGATTCTGACTTGTTCTTTCTTTCTTTGGTTGAGTTGGCTGGAAAGAATGTTAAGGTTCTTCTTGAGAGAAGCATGAGAAAGCACAAAGCCTTCTGCAGTTGTGCCCAGAAAATAATTTTTAAAATAACCATTGACATTTGTTCAAGGATCTTTACAAAGAATGTCCCAGGATGAGCATGTAGGCTGCAGCTTGAAGCCATGGGAAGGATTGTTACCTGAGACCTGGTTGTGAGGGAAATATTTATGGCAAAAGAAGTTTGTTGAGTTTCAGTTCATTTAGTTCAGTTTCTCAGTCATGTCCGACTCTTTGTGACCCCATGAATCACAGTACGCA
>SJXQ01011874.1:66762-78406 GCA_006408695.1 Aepyceros melampus | reverse complement strand
GGGGTAATGTGTCTAATATTAAGATGATGGTTAATTCTATGTGTCAACTTGACTGGGACATGGATTCCCAGATATCCAGTTGAATACTCTTCTGAGTAAGTCTGTAAGGGTGCTTCTGGATGAGATTTAACATTGGAATCTGCAGAGCAAAGCAGATTGCCCTCCCTGATGTGAGTGAACCTCACCTGATCTATTGGAAACCTGATTAGAATGAAAAGGCACAGGAAGGGAGAATTCTTTTTCGTCTTCAAGCTGGGACAGTGGTCTTCTGCCTTTGGACTTGAATGAGGATTCAGACAACCTTCTGGTTCTTAGGACTCTGGACTCAGACTTGGAATTTTATCATGGGCTTTCCTGGGACTTGAGCTTGCCAACTACAGACTGTGGGATTTCTCAGCCTCCATAATCTTACGAGCTAATTTCTTACAATAATTCTTATACACAGAATATTATATTTAATAATGTGTGTTGTGTTAGTCGCTCAGTCGTGTCTGACTCTTTGTGACCTCATGGACTGTACCCTGCCAGGCTCCTTTGTCCATGGGATTCTTCAGGCAAGACTACTGGAGTGGATTGCCATATTTAACATTAAATATAACATATTTGTTATATATAATATGTGTTATTTAACACAAACATTATATATTCTAATATTTTATGAGAAGATAGTCAAAAGGTACAAACCTCCAATTATAAGGTAACTAAGAATGAAGGATACAGTGTACAACATTATAAACATAATTAACACTGATGTATATTGCATATGGAAGTTAAAGGAGTAAATCCTAAGAGTTCTTATCAAAGAGTTCTCATCACAAGGAAAAATTTTTTCTCTTTCTTTAATGTAACTATATGAGTATTTGTTATATATAATATGTGTTATTTAACACAAACATTATATATTCTAATATTTTATGAGAAGATAGTCAAAAGGTACAAACCTCCAATTATAAGGTAACTAAGAATGAAGGATACAGTGTACAACATTATAAACATAATTAACACTGATGTATATTGCATATGGAAGTTAAAGGAGTAAATCCTAAGAGTTCTTATCAAAGAGTTCTCATCACAAGGAAAAATTTTTTCTCTTTCTTTAATGTAACTATATGAGTGATGGATATTTCAATTCAGTTCAGTTCAGTCACTCAGCTGTGTCTGACTCTTTGCGACCCCATGAACTGCAGCACACGAGGATTCCCTGTCCATCACCAACTCCTGGAGCTTGCTCAAACTCATGTCCATTGAGTCAGTGATGCCATCCAACCATCTCATCCTCTGTCATACCCTTCTCTCTCGCCTTCAATCTTGCCCAACATCAGGGTCTTTTCCCATAAGTCGGCCCTTCACATCAGGTGGCCAAAGTACTGGAGTTTCAGCTTTAGCATCAGTCTTTCCAATGAATATTCAGGACTGATATCCTTTAGGATGGACTGGTTGGATCTCCTTGCAGTCCAAGGGACTCTCGAGAGTATTCTCCAGCACCACAACTCAAAAGCATCAGTTTTTTGGCACTCAGCATTCTTTATAGTCTAACTCTACATCCATACATGACTACTGGAAAAACCATAGCTTTAACTAGACGGACCTTTGTCAGCAGAGTAATGTCTCTGCTTTTTAATATGCTATCTAGGTTGGGCATAGCTTTTCTTCCAAGGAGCAAGCATCTTTTAATTTCATGGCTGCAGTCACCATCTGCAGAGATTTTGGAACCTCAAAGATAAAGTCTCTCACTGCTTCCACTGTTTCCCCATCTATTTGCCATGAACTGATGGGACCTGATGCCACAATCTTAGTAATTGTTTTCTGAACGTTGAGTTTTAAGCCTACTTTTTCACTCTCCTCTTTCACTTTCATCAATAGGCTCTTTAGTTCTTGATGAATATTTACAAAACATTTATTTTCTTGATGGATATTTAGTTCTTGATAGATATTTACAAAACTTATTATAATCATTTCATGATGTATGTAAGTCTAATCATCATGCTGCCTATCTTAGACTTACATAGTGCTATATGTCACTTATATCTCAATAAAACTGGAAGAAAAAACACATTATTAATTTTATTCTTCTAGAGAATCAAGACTAACACAATACTAGTTTCACATTAAATTGCTTTGCTATAAATGAAGTAAAAAAGTTAACTTATAGTATTAATTTCTTTCTATATAGCAACACATATACATTTTTTGCTCAACAACTGCCATATTACCAAACTTTTATATAAATCTTACCTGCAAAAATTATGCTTAATTTTTTTTATATCTGACTCTGTACATAATGGAGAGGGAAATGGCAACCCACTGCAGTATTCTGCCTGGAAAATCCAATGGATAGAGGAGCCTGGTGGGCTATCCTCCACAGGGTAGCAAAGAGTCAGACATGACTGTATATAAACACTAACATGATGACAAAAATAAATAAATAAATAAAATGGGATCTGGTAAAACCCATTCTAGACTTCCCACAATGGCCTATATGGTTGCCTTTATCTACTCACCGCTGGAAAAAGAAAAAAACCAACATTGAAAAAAACATTCATAGCTTTAACAAACAAACCAAAAAAAGGCTCCGATTTACCTTATTTTTAAATTGAAGACACAGAAAAACTATAAATAAGTATAATATAGATTTACAGTTGTGACATACTGGGAACTTAAAATTTACAAACTTCATTAAGTAGAAAATTTATTCATTTACCTTAATAAGATATCTCAAAAAGGTTTTTATCGGGCTAGAGCACATAATTAAATTTACTGACTGCCTACTATGTCCTAGGTCAGGGAAACAAAAGGAATGGCTGTGAACTGTTTATAAAGAAGACAAGCAGCTGTAAACCAACTTTATCCCCAAGCACAATTTTTTTTTTCCTCCTAACAAGGGTTTTTTGAAGGAAGGTGAGTGTTGATTTACCTCATGACCCAAGTTCCTTAGCTCAAAGCAGATGGCCACTCTGAGTACTGTTCTAGGAAATTCTAAGTGCTTTCACCTCTGTTATTTTGTTATTTGTAATAGTTAACATATCTTGAAGCCTTACTATATGTGTACAACACTAGTACAAACATTTAATCTTCACAATCAGTCTGTAAAATTAATACTATTATTATTCCCACCTTATAGATGAGAAAAATCAAGCTCAAAGTTTTCACAGACAATATATAGGGAGCGGGGATATAAACCAGGCAGTCTGGCTCCAGGATATACTCTTACCACTTCCTTATGCTTCCTTCTCCTTAAATCTGAAACCTTGATTTAGTGGTACAGATATGTCTCTATTTAAGAGTTGAGGGATAATACAATGCATAAAGACAGGAGCTGTACCTAAGTCACCTCTGCTGTTCTCTCTGCAGACTCTAAGGATGTCGCCAAGCTTGTAGGCTTTGGCGGGAAATGCAGAAGATCATGAAACATGATCTCTCCCTTTATGAAGCTTACATCCGCATGGAAGAAGCACTACCAATAAGTGAACCAAGTATGAGATGGAAGGGCTAGACTTGCTCTGGGCTTGAAAGATGAGGGCCAACATGCTTTCACAAGGGTATACTCCAAACCTTAAACCTTGGAGGTGAACAGATCTAACCTCATGGGACTGCATATGCCTACATTCTTTATTCTGATGCTTTTGAACTGTGGTGTTGGAGAAGACGAGAGTCCCTTGGAGTGCAAGGAGATCCAACCAGTCCATTCTGAAGGAGATCAGCCCTGGGATTTCTTTGGAAGGAATGATGCTAAAGCTGAAACTCCAGTACTTTGGCCACCTCATGCTAAGAGCTGACTCATTGGAAAAGACTCTGATGCTGGGAGGGATTGGGGGCAGGAGGAGAAGGGGACGACAGAGGATGAGATGGCTGGATGGCATCACGGACTCGATGGACATGAGTCTGAGTGAACTCCGGGAGTTGGTGTTGGACAGGGAGGCCTGGCGTGCTGCAATTCATGGGGTCGCAAAGAGTCGGACACGACTGAGCGACTGAACTGAACTGAGATACAGAGAGTCTAATGGGTAACTTTCTCAATAATCATATCTAGACGGACACCCTGTGGAGTCTTGCTTCTGTCTTGAGTAGAGGATATTCCAGCAAATAATTTGACAAGTTGGATTGCACAGAAAGCAAAGTCCGGGTGGTATATAAATTCAGCTCTCCAAACATGGGATTAAGAGGTTCAGAATCCAAGTACCAGTCACTCAGCTGGTCTTCCACAGAATCTACCTCTATGTTGCTTGAATAAAGTAACTAATGACAAATTTGAAGTTCATTATGGCCAAAGTCTTGGGACTTTGGCTGCTGTGTTTCTTGGGAGGGCAGCTGCCTACAGGCAAGTCCTTCAAGGTCATGGCAAGGTCTCTGAAAGGGTGGAGGGACTGCAGTGGCAGCAGTGAAACAGGCTCATACAGTTTAGGAGAAATCTTCCCAGAAATGGCAACCCACTCCAGTGTTCTTGCCTGGAGAATCCCAGGAAGTGGCGGGAGCCTGGTGGGCTGCCGCCTATGGGGCTGCACAGAGTCGGACACGACTGAAGTGGCTCAGTAGTAGTAGTAGTAGTAGTAGGATAGTAAAAGGTCAGGAACAAGGATTCTGAAGGCAGGCCTGGCTTAAAGGTCCATTCTGTCCCTTGCAAATAGCATGACTGTGGACAATTCAACCTCTGTAAGCCTCAGTTTACTCTTTTTTTTAAAATGGGGATAAAAATATCAACTTTGAGGAGTAAACTGTAAGATACATGTAAAATGCTTAGCACAGAAACCTAGCAAAAACTTACAATTCAAGTAACGACAACTGACACTTTTTTGAGACCTTATTATATGCCAGGCACCCTTCTAAGCACTCACACCTATTAAACTCACTTATACCTTGCAATAACCCCATGAGACAGCATGGTGGACTACGTTATTGTTCACAAATACCCCCTGGTCCTTTCCCTGTGGAAGGAGAATACATTCCTACTCCAATGACTCTAAGGTCAGTCTTGTGATAGACTTGGCCAATAGAACTGAGCCAATGTGACCCGTCCCAGCCAAAGTTCTAAGAGGCACTTGAGTTTCCATCACAATGCTGACCCTGACGATGATGGCATGTCAGCCTGTGTCCTGAAATGAAAAAGGCAAGCAGAATAGAGCTTCAACCCACATGTACCAGGAGCAAGAAATAAATGCCCGTTGTTGTAAGCCATAGAGATTTGAGGATCATTTGGTACTCTTAATATCCTTTTTAGTTGAGAAAACTGAGACACAAAGTGGTTAAGTAATTTACTCAAGGTCACACAGCAGGCAGGAAGGGCAACCACTGCACAATGACTCTTTACTGCTTATCAACAACAACATCATCGATGAGGACTCAGATACCAGGTAAAGTTTACTAGCAGCCATACCTGAAAGGGAATTCAATGATGGCTAGAGACAGAGAAGAAAGCAGAACAGGAATGACAGTGTGTGTCTGATGATGAGAAGCAAAATCTGTATGTGTGGTGAGAGTGGATGCTACTGTGAATAGAGTATGGATTATTTGCATAAGGCCAATGGAACTTATGCTTTATGTGGTGGAAAATTAGAAGCCACTAAAGTCTGGTGGACTAGGGAAGCTGCAATAAGACTAAGAGGCATCCTAATAGTTGTGAAAAACATGAGCCAGAGATTGGGTAAGGGGGCTGCTCCAGGCTTGAGATAGGGACCTAGAACAGCGAGCACTGGCAGTGTCAAGAGGGGACGAGACAGAAGACAGGAAGTGATTATTTAGATGTATGAGAGTTACATACCCACCTGTGTTTGTTAAGTGGAAAGAGGGAGGGATAGACAGAGGGATCCCTACTGTATCAAGCCTGGGAGAACTATAATAACAATGGTACGCAAGCCTGGGAGATATGTGTCTTGCACATTTAAATGTACCCTTGGCCCTCTCAGATTTTTCTCTTTGGGCTGTTCCCAGAAAAGGACCACACGTGGTTAGTCACTAAAGCTAACTCAGAAAATGTTTTAACAGGTCTTATCAGGTATCTAGAGTTTGCACTTATTGATATTTTGTATCTGACATTGCAGACACCAAATGTATAATTTAATACACAAATAACACATCTGAATTTCCACTTCTTTACCCTTTTGTTACATATCGCTGCATTATTCTCCATCTGTGTGAGTTCCCTGCAATGGCCAGGAATGGCGTGTGGATAAAATCTGAGGTGGAGGTACAGAAATGAAGAAATGTTTCGACTTCAAATGCCAGTCAAAATTTTTAGCAATCCAGTTTGGCTGGAGTCAAAGAAACTGAGCAGTGATAACAGTTAAGGACTCTAACACTATGCTAATTTATTCAGTAGAGTAAACAGTGACCTGATGGTAAAATCTGGAAATGAAATCCTTATCAAGGAAGACAGGGAGGGATTGAGATGCCTGCTAGGAGAGTTGGGACACTGATGGAGGTCTTCCAACTGGGTGTCAGCAGAAATTGGAAACATTTCAGGACCTGTCAGTTCATGAGACAGTGGGGACTCAAGGAGAGTCCAAGAAGACTGGAAGGGTTGGAAAATTTAGATTGACAGAAATGGAGGAAGAAAAGTGGGTAGGGGGATGAGGGAGAGGCACACTGGAGGGCTTTGAGGAGGTGACGAAAAGCATTAGAAGTTTTATTCCAGGGTATAGAGTAGAATGCTGAGTCCCTCCAAAAGGGAAGGCCCATTTGGGGAATTTGTGCGACAGAGTTCAAGAGGGCCAACTTAAAAAAAAAAAAATTATGGACAAGGAGAAACTATTAAGAAACACACATACACACACACACACACACAGCATCAAGTTGGGCTTAGGTGAATAACATAGGAAAATACCATCGTTTTGAACTAAACTGAAGGCACTGATTGGACACTCAGCCATAAAAGGACATCACCCAGTGAAACAGTTAAATGGGGTGAAGTGAACCTGATGGAGGAGAAATAAAGACAAATAGATTTAAATTAGAGAATGAAAAGTTAAGAATTTGTCTTTTCTTAATTTCAAGAGGATTAAAAAATTAAATGTTACTAAAACTAGGACACATATTGGGATCAAAGAAATGACAGAGTTAGAAAAAAATAAGTTCAAAGGGCTAAGGACTGCTGAATAGAAACAGAAAAAAAGTAAAGAGAGGAGACCCAGAAGACTTAAATCAATGGTAAAATAATTAACACGGTATTGTAAACCATAATTTATGTAGTTAATATTGACATTTGATACTCAAAGATTCTTTCTAAAAATCCTGGGTCCAGTACACCATATCTACAGGACAAGAGGGACAGACAAGAAAGTACACAAGGGAGAAGGAGGTGGCACTCTGAGGCCTAGGGGTCTGGCCTTTGAAGGAGAAAGTCTTCTAATTTCCCCAAAGTGGGGAACTAGCCAACCTTACTTTTAAAGAGGGGCATGAGGTAGGAAGGAGAAGCACCTGATGTTACTATCTGTCTCAGAGGAGTCAAGGGCTCCCTGTGACCTCAGCCAGTTAGTGTGGCTTCAGGGGAAGGACATAAAGGTGATTTATGGTAAAGAAAGGACTCTACAACTGAGAATATTCTAAGGAGAAAAAGTGAAGTACTAAACAAGACTAACTTTTGGTATTAAATATGACTAACATTTGGCATTTAAAAATATCCTCAGCATTACTGCTTATGAACTGGTGGCTCAGACAGTGAAGAATCTGCCTGTGATGGAGGAGACCAGGGTTCAATCCCTGGATTAGGAAGATCCCCTGGAGTAGGAAATGGCAACCCACTCCAGTATTCTTGTCTGGAGAGCTTCATGGACAGAGGAGCCTGGCAGGCTACAGCTCACGTGGTCACAAAGAGTCAGACATGACCGAACGACTAACACTCCACAGTGTTACTAAAACCAAGTGACTGGATACCATCTTAACTATTTGCATAGAAGGCAGAATAGCGAAGTTAAAAGTACATGGCTTGTCAGAGCTTGACAGAACTGAGTTGGGGTCCTTGTTGTGTTAATCTGCTGAGAATCCTTGGGGAAGATACTGTAAGAACCTCAGTTTCCTCATCTACAAAAGAGAATTAATAAATATTTCTTACTCCCGAGTGGCTGAGAATATGCTAATATGTGTGCTTCTCATACACATGTACTGAGTAAACATTAGAGTCCTTTCTAAGGGATACACAATCTTATCCCAGGGGTCACCTCTGCAGTTTTTAAACAAAAGTCATTAAAAAAATTAATTTTTTTTAAACAATGTATTTTATATCCAGCATAACTAAAATGGCTTTAAGCAAAAAAAGGTAGTGAAAGTATTTCTAATTGTGAAATCATGCACTAGTCCATTCAATACATTTTACAGGGCAACTGTTAAAGTCTCACTCAAAATTCTAAATTCTAAAAAAACTTAGTAATTTAAGTATTAAGAACTATCAATGATACTACAGCTTTGACTATAGGAAATGCTTATATAAATGCATGCTGAACACCACATGGAAAAACGATTAAGTTTCTCATAAATTAATAATACCACAGAGAGAACTACTGAATTTTACATTCTATTTTCACTACTGTCAACTGCAAATCTGATGTGCTTGGTGTAAACTCCAGTTGTAATGAGGGATGCCAAATCCACGTTCTTGGACTTACCAATTGGGATTGGTTGTACTTTTCTCTACCTTTGTTCCTCACTAAAGAGGCTGTCATTTAAAGTTCATATGAAAAGGAGAGGGCTTGTGCTTTTAACATGAACTAATATTTGCACAGCTTAAAAAGTACTTTCTTTTTACAACTGAACTTAATCCTCACATTAGGTAGGCACTTTCTTCTTTTATGCATAAAGAAACCAGGGCTCTGAGAAAATTAAATTGTTTGTCCAAAGTCTTGGTTAATGACAAAGCTGTGAGACATCCATGATTTCTGACTGAAAATCTTAAGTTATTTCCTAAGGTTATATGATGAATCAAAAAACCTATTTTACAAACATTTCAAGAGTTACCAGAGTTCAGAGGGGGTGGAGAATGCACTGATCACTCATACTAAAAATGCAGCATAGTAGGGAGGGGACACGACTGAGCAACTTCACTTTCTCTGTCAAGCACTGGAGAAGGAAATGGCAACCCACTCCAGTGTTCTTGCCTGGAGAATCCCAGGGACAGGGGAGCCTGGTGGGCTGCCATCTATGGGGTTGCACAGAGTCGGACACGACTGAAGCGACTTAGCAGCAGCAGCAGCAGCAGCAGGGAGGGGAAAATACTGAAAGGCTTTAAGAATTGTGATCCATTGTGGGTAAGATTCTCAGTCATCTGAAGGCAGATATTCATGTTACACATTATAACAACCCAGCTTCTTATTTCTCTTTTTCCTAAAGTCAATGGATATAATGAATGAAACAGGGCAAGCAGGGTGTCACAGTTCTATAAAAGTTCTAAACAGGAAAGAAGGAAATGAAATTTGCTGCACAGATTTATTAGCCAGAAACATGTTTAAGAGTGTTACGTAGGTGTTATGTAACCTAATCTATTAACAGACTCAGACACAGAGTTAATACTTGGAAAGTTAGATGTGCTTCAGAATAGCAAGCTATAGGCTGCTTGCATAGTTGGATTATATTTATAGTACTATTCTTTATCTCACTTTCATTGCCCCCAATTATTAATGGCTCTTTCCAAAACTGATTTTTGCTTAAACTAAATATAGAAGAAGCTCTCTTAACCCACCAACTGAATTAACTGACACTCTTCTCTTGGCAAAACATACATGCTGGGAAAGGCAAACTCATGTGTGTAGTCTTTTGACCTCCTCTAGGCTGCACAAGTTAAAGTGAAAGTTGCATCAACTCTCTGCGACCCCATGGACTGCAGTCTACCAGGCTCCTCTGTCCATGGAATTCTCCAGGCAAGAATACTGGAGTGGGTTGCCATTTCCTCCTCCAGGGAATCTTCCCAATCCAGGGAATGAACCCATGTCTCTAGCATTGCAGGCAGATTCTTTACCGTCTGACCCACCAGGGAAGCCCCCTGGTGAAGCCACCAGAGGAGCTGAGCAATAGGCATGGCTTCAACAAGGCTCTTTTGCCCTGTGATCCTCAGCCAGCTGGTGGAAACTCCAGTTAGAGGTAAAAATGAACAACTGTGTGCCTGCTTAAATTTCTGTCCTTTGGGAGGATTCTTTTCTCTGTTGTTCTCCTGGGTTTCCCAAAGACTGAGGATGTTTTGTTGTAGTTGTGCCGAGTTTCAGCATATCATACAATATCATCTATAAACCTGAGTCCCAGATATTTCTTCTTTAAGTCAACTAGGCATAAAGAACTCCCCATGAGGCCATAGGGGAAGTTGAGGGAGAAGAGGCAGTAAGTATAGGAGGGGCGGTGGTGAGGAGATACCCCTCATCCAAGGTAAGGAGCAGTGGCTGCACTTTGCTAGAGCAGCCATGAAGAAATACCCTACGTCCAACGTAACAGAAACTCAAGTAAGATGGTAGGTGTTGAGAGAGGCATCAGAGGGCAGACACACAAACCATAATCACAGAAAACTAGTCAATCTAATCACACAGACAACAGTCTTGTCTAACTCAAAGAAACTAAGCCATGGCGGCTGGGGCCACCTAAGATAGGCGGGTCATGGTGGAGAGGTCTGACAGAATGTGGTCCACTGGAGAAGGGAATGGCAAACCACTTCAGTATTCTTGCCTTGAGAACCTCATGAACAGTATGAAAAGGCAAAACGATAGGATATTGAAAGAGGAACTCCCCAGGTCGGTAGATGCCCAATATGCTACTGGAGATCAGTGCAGAAATAACTCCAGAAAGAATGAAGGGATGGAGCTAAAGCAAAAACAATACCCAGTTGTGGATGTGACTGGTGATAGAAGCAAGGTCCGATGCTGTGAAGAGCAATATTGCATAGGAACCTGGAATGTTAGGTCCATGAATCAAGGCAAACTGGATAGTCAAACAGGAGACAGCAAGAGTGAACATCAACATTCTAGGAATCAGCGAACTAAAATGGACTGGAATGGGTGAATTTAACTCAGATGACCATTATATCTACTACTGTGGGCAGGAACAAAAGAGTCTGAAATGCAGTACTTGGATGCAATCTCCAAAACGACAGAATGATCTCTGTTTGTCTCCAAGGCAAACCATTCAATATCATGGTAATCCAAGCCTAAGCCCCAACCAGTAATGCTGAAGAAGCTGAAGTTGAACGGTTTTATGAAGACCTCTAAGACCTTTTAGAACTAACACCCAAAAAAGATGTCCTTTTCATTATAGTGGACTAGAATGCAAAAGTAGGAAGTCAAGAAACACCTGGAGTAGCAGGCAAATTTGGCTTTGGAATACGGAATGAAGCAGGGCAAAGGCTAATAAGAGTTCTGCCAAGAGAATGCACTGGTCATAGCAAACACCCTCTTCCAACAACACAAGAGAAGACTACATATGGATATCACCAGATGGTCAACACCGAAATCAGACTGATTATATTCTTTGCGACCAAAGATGGAGAAGCCCTGTAGAGTCAGCAAAAACAAGACGGAGCTGACTGTGGCTCAGATTATGAAGTCCTTATTGCCAAATTCAGACTTAAAATGAAGAAAGTAGGGAAAACCACTAGACCATTCAGGTATGACCTAAATCAAACTCCTTATGATTATATCGTGGAAGTGAGAAATAGATTTAAGGGCCTAGATCTGATAGA
>SJXQ01011874.1:50942-66652 GCA_006408695.1 Aepyceros melampus | reverse complement strand
AGCAAATTTGGAAAACTCAGCAGTGGCCACAGGACTGGAAAAGGTCAGTTTTCATTCCAATCCCAAAGAAAGGCAATGCCAAAGAATGCTCAAACTACCGCACAATTGCACTCATCTCACATGCTAGTAAAGTAATGCTCAAAATTCTCCAAGCCAGACTTCAGCAATACGTGAACCGTGAACTCCCTGATGTTCAAGCTGGTTTTAGAAAAGGCAGAGGAACCAGAGATCAAATTGCCAACATCCGCTGGATCATGGAAAAAGCAAAAGAGTTCCAGAAAAACATCTATTTCTGCTTTCTTGACTATGCCAAAGTCTTTGACTGTGTGGATCACAACAAACTGTGGAAAATTCTGAAAGAGATGGGAATACCAGACCACGTGTCCTGCCTCTTGAGAAACCGGTATGCAGGTCAGGAAGCAACAGTTAGAACTGGACATGGAACAACAGACTGGTTCCAAATAGGAAATGGAGTACGTCAAGGCTTATTTAACTTCTATGCAGAGTACGTCATGAGAAACGCTGGGCTGGAAGAAGCACAGCTGGAATCAAGATTGCTGGGAAAAGTATCAATAACCTCAGATATGCAGATGACACAACCTTTATGGCAGAAAGTGAAGAGGAGCTAAAAAGCCTCTTGTTGAAAGTGAAAGAGGAGAGTGAAAAAGTTGGCTTAAAGCTCAACATTCAGAAAACGAAGATCATGGCATCTGGTCCCATCACTTAATGGGAAATAGATGGGGAAACAATGGAAACAGTGTCAGACTTAATTTTTTCGGGCTCCAAAATCACTGCAGATGGTGACTGCAGCCATGAAATTAAAAGATGTTTACTCCTTGGAAGGCAAGTTATGACCAACCTGGATAGCATATTAAAAAGCAGAGACATTACTTTGCCAACAAAGGTCCGTATAGTCAAGGTTATGGTTTTTCCAGTGGTCATGTATGGATGTGAGGGTTGGACGGTGAAGAAAGCCAAGTGCTGAAGAATTGATGCTTTTGAACTGTGGTGTTGGAGAAGACTCTTGAGAGTCCCTTGGAGTGCAAAGAGATCCAACCAGTCCATTCTAAAGGAGATCAGTCCTGGGTGTTCTTTGGAAGGACTGATGCTAAAGCAGAAACTCCAGTACTTTGACCACCTCATGCAAAGAGCTGACTCATTGGAAAAGACTCTGATGCCGGGAGGGTTGGGGGCAGGAGTAGAAGGGGACGACAGAGGATGAGATGGCTGGATGGCATCACTAACTCAATGGACGTGAGTTTGAGTGAACTCCAGGAGTTGGTGATGGACGGGGAGGCCTGGCGTGCTGCAATTCTTGGGGTTGCAAAGAGTCGGACATGACTGAGTGACTGAACTGAACTGAGGCTGCACAGAAATGGGCTTTGGGCATGGAATACTTCCTTACAAAAAAATAAAGAACATCACTTCCTGTACTGAACTTGTCACCTTGTTTGGGAATATCTTTGCCTGTTTCAGGCTCAATGTGTGCTCCTCTTTGTTCTGCTTAAGCTTGTATGTCATTATGGCATGTGGCCACCCCCATCACTCTTGTTCCCTGTGGGGAGACGACAGAGCCCTCTTGCTTCAGCATAAGAGAGGTTTGCAGAGGCCACCTGCCAGCATGGCTTCAAGCACCATGGCCCAGGCAAGCCCAGCCAAGAGCAGCTGACTCCAATCCACCTCACAGATACTGAGAAATAATACATAAGCCACTGAATCTTGCAATGGTTGGTTAGGTAAAAAGAGCTAACTGATACTAAGTCATTTATACAACACTGTGTTCTGTGGTAAATACTTCTCTATTGAGAGACTATAGCATATATAAAATATTATCATGTATAAATTTTGCTCTCAAAGAATTTTCAAATTTTGTTCTTATGTAAATTTGATATGAATTAAACTTCATGTTTGTAGTCAGTCATTTTTATATCACTTTAGTCACTTGAGATAAACCCAACTGATATGAAATAATACTGATAGCATCATATTTAACACCTCACGTCTCTATTACTAGGCTGGCAATAACTCTGATAAAACTATCATTAGCTCTTACTTACTGTCATAAAAGTTTCAATATGTTGATGTTAATTAAATATTTTCATCTGATTCTTAATCTTCCTTGTGGTCAATAGAGACCACATTATTTGTGAACTAATCAAATTTAAGTGGTGATTATTCTAATTCTAGATTTTGATGAAGCCTAAAAGACATTACTAACCAGTAAATCCTCATCTGCAAAATATCCAAGACACTAAAGGTGGTAAAACAAACGTGATTTTCACTGAAAATAATTTATTTCCTTGGGAAAGCTGAAACTATTTCCTTCTACATGCAATAGATACAATAACAAGAAAATAATTCTGATAATTTCAGGACATAGAGAGAGGATGATACACAAGATATAGTGTTTTTCATCAATAAAAAGTATATACAATATTCCTAAATTAAATAATATATACTTGTGTACATACACACACATAAGCATGGATGGATGGACAAGTGGAAGTGGGGAAGGGAGGCTAGGATGTATAAAGTGGCAAAAGATCCTCATCTTCACCCCAGTAACCAAAACAAGTTTGGTAAACAAAAAACCATTAAAAAAATATCCATCAGAGATCTGAGGATGCAAAAAGACCCATAAGAACTAAATTCCAGAAGTAAATAAGCCCTTCAGAGGAAAGGAGAGACTCATGGCTGTTTTATTTCTAGCAGGTAGAAGGGAGACAAAAAATTGGCTGTGGTTAGGGGTAAAGAGAAACCAGCCTATTTTTTACCAGCTGCATGCAGGCTGAAGGATGGATCAGAATTCAAAGAAGCCCCACTACAAAGCAAGCCTCAAACCTGCCAAGTTTTTCCCATGGTTTTCACCAATTGCTTGGGGGTAGTGCTGTGAACGTAGAGGGTGGAGCAGAGACGTGGAGAGAAATTTATCTAAGGCACTCTGGGATTTCATGTGATGAAGGCTACTGGTGTACAGGAGAACAGAGAGACCTTTCTAAGGGAGTCCAAGCCTTCAGAGTGTAGAGCATCCTTCCTCAGTAGGCTTGGGCCAGGCATCAGGAGAAAAAAGTTCTTCAGAGATAAAGAAAGCCAGGGGTAGGACTGAGAATGGAAATCCCCTAGTGGCCCAAAGACCTGACACCTAAGTTATAAAGCAGAGAGATATCCGTCACAGTTTGCAAAGACATGCTTCTGCTGATCTGTTAAATCTGCTGGTGGTCAGAACTCAATCCCTGCTGAGGGGAAAGACCTGACCTTACCCTCAAAAGATTAGTGACAAACTGAATCATATTAAAGCTGCAAAAAAGCATGACCCCAGCCCAACCACAGACTGACTCAACCCCCACATCCTCACCAGCCTGAAAGAAGGAATATGCTCTTTTCTGAAGGCAAAGGCTATTTACCTCAGGCTTTAATGTTCTTAACACACAATGTGTGGTATGTAACCCAAAAATTACAGGCAAAGAAGCAAGAAAGTGAGTCAAAAGTCAATAAAAGCAAATGCAGCAGCATATCCTTCACAGGATATATTTAATAAACAGGTAAATAATACTAGTATTCAATGAGAAGTATAGAAAGTTTATATTTTTTATTTTCTTTTTATAAAAGCATACCAAAATTCTGAGTATTTACTCCACTCCAGATACTAACTTAACGATACTGGAGCTGCAAAATAAAATATAGCTCATCTAGCACTTCATGGAACTCACAGGCTACTGGGAAAGACAGATCTGTAAGAACCATAATCCAATCTAAGACACGCTATCACAGAAGGGTAAAAAGAGTATTATGGAAAGCACAGAATATGAAGTTGGAAGAGCCACTCAGTTTTTTAGAATAAGTGGGATTTCACAGACAGATATGAAAGGGTACAGCAGTAAAAGGATAAGGAAGGACATGGAAGAATAAAAGTATGTGGTAGTTTTAAGATACAAGAAATAATTCAGTGATTTTAGACTGAGGTTTTAGACAGGGCTGAGAAATATGTTGGGAGAAAGGAAGGGAGGAAGGAAGGAGATGTGACTAAGAAAGTAATCAGAGCCAGAATGAAGCAACCTTTAATACCACATCAAAGATTAGGGAAAGCTTTTAAGCAGGGAAATAATAAATCATATTAATATTTGTGACAAATATTTCTAGGACTTATTATAATTATTTATAAACTAGCCTCCAACTGACTATGAACAGGGTAAGAAGAGGTGATACAGACTGATCAGACTAAGGGAAATATGATTTGATGGATGAGATTAAGAAAATTATCTGATCTTTTTCCTGCAACTGTGATTTTTATTACAAAAATTATTAATACCATTGTTACATTTATCAATAACAAAGCTTATTAATATGGCAATTCTAGTTTGATGTACTTCCTCACAAAGATATGGGCTCCCTTGGTGACTCAAATGGTAAAGAATCTGCCTACAATGCAGAAGACCTGGGTTCAATCCCTGGGTGGGAAGATTAGGGAATGTCTATCCACTCCAGTATTCTTGCCTGCAGAATTCCAAGGATAGAGGAGCCTGGCGGGCTATAGTCCATGGGATCACAAAGAATCGGACATGACTGAGTGACTAATACGAACAAGAAGATATACATAAAAGTTATTTTATAATTCCCAAGTATTAAGTTTATTAAGAGAACAGTGCGTAATTTCATTCTGACTTAGAAAACTTAGAGAAGTGTATCAGTTAGAAATGTGTTAGACTGTAAATAACCTTGAAAAATAGAGGCTTAAACAAGAATGAGGATTATTTACCTTTCAAGTCTAAGGATAGGCAATTCAGGAAGGTTAGTGGCTCAATAAAGCCATCAGAGACCCAGGTATCTTCTCCATTTTTCCACTGTGCCATCTTCAGTATATAGTTTTTACATTCATTCTCCTAAGAAAGCTGTTGTACTTTCATGTGTTGAATTTATATTTTAGGCAGAAAACAAGGAAAAAGCAAAGTGCCAAAGATGCAAGTTAGCTAAGCCTGTACCTTTTAAAAGCCTGTACCTTTTAAAATGCTACCAAGTAAATTCTACTGGCACTTCATTTGTGATTATTAGCCATAATGTGGCCAGCTTTAGCTAAAAGGGAGTCTAGGAAGGTGAGTCTACTTAGCTAGGGTCATGGCTATCCTGATCAAAATTCTATTAAAGAAAGAGAAAGATGGATGGATACAGGTAAGCAACAAGCACAGTGTGGCAGAGAACGTAGCATAAAATCTTGACCAGCTTTTCTGTTAGGTTGCAATCCAACAACTAAGAGACATAAGCTGCTGAGTATCCTCGTGTGCCTTTAAAGGGAGATAAATACTCCTCTTTGGTAAGCAGTTCACGTGTGTTATTAATGTGGGTTTAGACTGAGTGACTTCGCTTTCACTTTTCACTTTCATGCTTTGGAGAAGGAAATGGCAACCCACTCCAGTGTTCTTGCCTGGGGAGTCTCAAGGACGGAGGAGCCTGGTGGGCTGCTGTCTACGGGGTTGCACAGAGTCGGACATGATTAAAGCGACTTAGCAGCAGCAGCAGCAGCAGCAGGTACACGTCATCTACTTGAAAGAATGTTGCCAGCATAATATAATTTCAAGAATAAACTTAAGAAAGACACAGAGAGAAATTTTGGAAGTTTACCTAAGTTCATTACATACAAAAAGGCTCCCAGATTTATTACAAATGGCTGGCATTTTATCTGTTGCATTTATCAAAACCAGTGAAAGTATGCACACTTGTTACAACTCCAAGTAGCAGAAGAACAAACACCTGCACAAATTCAATATTCTAGATGCTTACCAGGAAGGAAGGGCAAAGCAGATGCTACTTTCCTTCTTGCCCAAATATTTTCCAAATATTAAGCTATTTTTGTTATTGCAAAGAGAACAAAATTCACAGAACTAAGCATTTAACAATTGGCTACTATATTTATGACAGATGGCTACATTTAAAATTACTAACAGTCTTACTACTGTTTGAATATAAAAACCAAAAAAGCTACATAAATTATATGCTGTTGCCTTACTTCTAATTTAACTTAAGGGAACAAGAATTAATTTGATCTAACTATTTTCAATATTTGCCATCAGGATTAACTCAATGATGTATGGAAAGATAATACTATATTCACCATCTTCCACTTCTTACCACTATACAATGTATCAGCTTGCTTTCCTACTAAAATTGCATAAAATAGATAGGACAGCTAATTTAAACAGTTGTTTGCACATTCAATATTTATAACCTGAATCTTGCATGACTGACTGAAAGCAGTGAATTAGAAGGTTTAGCTCAGCTCCTGCCTGGAGTGATGGATGGCCTCGAAGAATTTCTTGTTCACTGACCAGATCAATCACATAACAGAATTAAAAAAAAAATCAGCCTTAAACTAGATTCCCAACATTTCCATCTGTATGCAAGTGTTACAGGAGGAAATATATCATAAAACACAATGTGTAAGAGGGTTCCCTTTTCTCCACACCCTCTCCAGCATTTATTGCTTGTTGACTTTTGCATCGCAGCCATTCTGACTGGCGTGAAATGGTACCTCATTGTGGTTTTGATTTGCATTTCTCTGATAATGAGTGATGTTGAGCATCTTTTCATGTGTTTGTTAGCCATTCGTATGTCTTCTTTGGAGAAGTGTCTATTTAGTTCTTTGGCCCATTTTTTGATTGGGTCATTTATTTTTCTGGAGTTGAGCTGCATAAGCTGCTTGTATATTTTTGAGATTAGTTGTTTGTCTGTTGTTTCATTTGTTATTATTTTCTCCCATTCAGAAGGCTGTCTTTTCACCTTGCTTATAGTTTCCTTTGTTGTGCAGAAGCTTTTAATTTTAATTAGATCCCATTTGTTTATTTTTGCTTTTATTTCCAGTATTCTTCACTGTTGGTGGGAATGCAAATTAGTACAGCCACTATGGAAAACAGTGTGGAGATTCCTTAAAAAATTGCAAATAGAACTGCCTTATGATCCAGCGATCCCACTGCTGGGCATACACACCGAGGAAACCAGAATTGAAAGAGACACGTGTACCCCAATGTTCATCGCGGCACTGTTTGTAATAGCCAGGACATGGAAGCAACCTAGATGTCCATCAGCAGATGAATGGATAAGAAAGCTGTGGTACATATACACAATGGAGTATTACTCAGCTATTAAAAAGAATACATTTGAATCAGTTTTAATGAGGTGGATGACGCTGGAGCCGATTATACAGAGTGAAGTAAGCCAGAAAGAAAAACATCAATACAGTATACTTACACATATATATGGAATTTAGAATGATGGTAATGATAAACCTGTATGCAAGACAGCAAAAGAGACACAGTTGTATAGAATGGCCTTTTGGACTCTGTGGGAGAGGGAGAGGGTGGGATGGGTTGGCAGAGTGGCAATGTAACATGTGTGATATCATAAGCGAAACGAATTGCCAGTCCAGGTTTGATGCAGGATGCAGGATGCTAGGGACCGATGCACGGGGATAATCCAGAGAGAGGGTGTGGGGCGGGAGGGTGGAGGTGGGGGTCGGGACTGGGAGTTCATGTACACTCATGGCTAATTCATGTCAATGTGTAACAAAACGAATACAGTATTGTAAAGCAAAACAAACTAAAAAATAAAAATTAATTAAAAAAAAAAAACAAAAAAAACACAATGTGAAACTACTTAAAAATAACAAAAACCCACCAAAAATGCTGTAGAATGCAAATACAGAAGGCAACTGAATGATATTCTACATTTTAACTGAATATTAATTCAAACTTTGTTACATAAACAAACATGTTACATATAACCCAAAAGGTACTATAATTTATAATGATATCTTGAAACAGCTCAGACTCATAAATAAAAGGGTTTGACAAATCATTGAAAGAGCTGCAATTTTGAAAGCATTTAGAGTTGATTTTATTTAATTAAACTAAAAGGCAGTGTTGTGGCAATTATTATATACTGTGCTGTTTTTAATTATTCCAATGGCTGTCCCAAAAAATGAATGTTAAAGAGTAAACAAACAACTAACTGATGGTTCAACTTACAGTAATTCATTCATTAATGGTTAACTCCCAAACATCTAGTGATGAGGGAATGAGCTGTACTGTATACGGATCATGGCTAGCAAGGCCCTCCTCAGTGTGCTACAACAGGTTTGACTGGTTTGTGAGAGGCTCCTGTAAGCTTCTTTCCCAGCTCTGCATTCAGTGATGTCAACTTGGTAGCTTGAAAGTGGTCATAGTAGGAGTGTATTTGTACTACAGAGATTTTGTTGTTGTTCAGTCTCTCAGTCGTATCTGACTCTTTGTGACCACATGGACTGCAGCAACCAGGCTTCCCCTTCCTTCACTAACTCTCAGAGTTTGCTCAGACTCATGCCCATTGAGTCAATGATGCCATCCAATCATTTCATTCTCTGCTGTCTCCTTCTCCTCCTGCCCTCACTCTTTTCCAGCATCCAGAGATTAGCAAACTCTAAACACCAGAGCTTCTCAACACCCTACCTCCACCCTAGAGGTAAATAGGAAATATTTGGCATAACAGGACAGTGAGAGCTCATTCCTAGGTTTGGGGTCGGGCAGTAGGCTAGGAGGCTGAGGGAGTTGAGAATTGAAGGGCATAAAGTTTAGGTCTTGAGGAACATGTGTAAAATAGGCAGGGCAAGGCCCCAGATAATCCTCAAGGTGCCCTGGGTGTCAGAACTATAGAAATGGCATTTATCACCTTCTATGGCTTTCAGGCATTAGCCTTCTCTTCTTCAGTAAGTTTAACCCCATTAGGAGTGGAAGTGAGAGGAGGAAGAGGAAGAACAGGAGGAGAATGAGGACCAGGAAGAAGGAAGAAAATGAGAAAGAAACATGAAAAGAATAAAAAGAAGTAGAAGGCAAGGAACAAGAGTAAAGAAAGATGGAGAGAAAAGAGGCAAAGAGAAGTAAAAGAAGGAAAAGAGGAAGGATGAGGAAGAGGAAGAGGAAACAGAGATGGAGGGAAAGAAAGAAAAAAGAAGAAGAGAGGAGAACAGCAGGAGTAGAAAGGAGGGAGAGTTGGGAGGTGGAGGAAGAAGAGGAGATACTCATGCTTCATGTGCACAGGCAGAAAAATGTCCAAAAAATGCCGCCACATGGAGGTCTCTTGGGGATAACCTGAAGAGACGGAGGCTGCAGAACTGAGGACAGCAACCTTGTGCCATAGGAGTCTGTTTTACTATTCAGGGGCCAGAGACTAGGTTTCTCTTTTGCAGCAACAAGCAAATGTTCACCATGATTCTATACGCAAGCAGCAACACTGTACCCAGCTAGGAGGAGATGCCAGGAAGAAGACAGACCCCAGGTTGTGGCCAGCTTTCGGGGACAGTGGTTTTCAAACTTCAAGTGCCTCAAGCATCACCTGGAGGATTGCTGGGTTGTGCCCTCAGCTTCTCTTTCAGTATTTCAGGGGTGGAACCCAGGAATCTGTAGGTCTAACAAACTCCCAGGTTGTTGATGCTGCTGATGTAAAACAGTTATTTAGCAAAACTAAAAAAAAAGAAAAAATCCTGGAAAGGATTACAACCCATATCCTAAAGTCTTATTAGTCAGCATCTTGGCAAGAATTCAAATCAGAGAAATACAGGCTAATAATGAGGGGCAGGAGTCCCGACAGGGAAGCAGAAAGGCATCACAGGGCCATTTTCAGCTGGCTGTAGCATATATACATGTTTCTTCAGAAGCCAACTCTGCAGTCTCTTTCTGAATCAGCCCCTGAAATCTTCTCCATGCCCTCAGGGATAGGTCTTCCACAACCATTTTTACACCAATGAGCACAACTGACTGAATAGGAGAGAATGCTTGACTCAAACTAACACAATCATATTCTCTACGTATTTGAAACTGCCTGGTTAGACTGGAAATGAAGCAGAAACACAGGAAAGGCCAAGATGAAAAAGACAGCAAGTGCTTAAGGTTTTTCGTGTTGGGTGCCATGCCAAGATCCTTACTGCTCTTGGACTTCGGATGAAACCTACATAACCTGGCATTTGACGCCTCCACTACTATATTTTAATTCACTCAAGTTGGCTTGGTTAACTGAAATGAGTCCAAATGAATCTAATGCCCCTCTCCTTGGCTGTTAACAGCTTAACTACTAAAATCAGTTCAGTTCAGTCACTCAGTCATGTCCGACTCTTTGCGACCCCTTGAATCACAGCACGCCAAGCCTCCCTGTCCATCATCAACTCCCGTAGTTTACCCAGACCCACGCCCATCGAGTCAGTGATGCCATCCAGCCATTTCATCCTCGGTCGTCCCCTTCTCCTCCTGCCCCCAATCCCTCCCAGCATCAGAGTCTCTTCCAATGAGTCAACTCTTTGCATGAGGTGGCCAAAGTACTGGAGTTCAGCTTCAGCATCATTCCCTCCAAAGAACACCCAGGACTGATCTCCTTGAAGTCCAAGGGACTCTCAAGAGTCTTTTCCAACACCACAGTTCAAACGCATCAATTCTTCAGCACTCAGCTTTCTTCACCGTCCAACTCTAACATCCATACATGACCACTGGAAAAACCATAGCCTTGACTAGACGGACCTTTGTTGGCAAAGTAATGTCTCTGCTTTTCAATATGCTATCTAGGTTGGTCATAAGTTTTCTTCCAAGGAGTAAGTGCCTTTTAATTTCATGGCTGCAATCACCATCTGCAGTGATTTTGGAGCCAAGAAAAATAAACTCTGACACTGTTTCCACTGTTTCCCCATCTATTTCCCATGAAGTGATGGGACCGGATGCCATGATCTTTGTTTTCTGAATGTTGGGCTTTAAGCCAACTTTTTCACTCTCCTCTCTCACTTTCATCAAGAGGCTTTTTAGCTCCTCTTCACTTTCTGCCATAAGGGTGGTGTCATCTGCATATCTGAGGTTATTGATATTTCTCCCAGCAATCTTGATTCCAGCTTGTGTTTCTTCCAGTCCAGCATTTCTCATGATGTACTCTGCATAGAAGTTAAATAAGCAGGGTGACAATATACAGCCTTGACGTACTCCTTTTCCTATTTGGAACCAGTCTGTTGTTCCATGCCCAGTTCTAACTATTGCTTCCTGACCTGCATATAGGTACTATTTAGGTAACTTCAAAATTCCTGATAAGTGAAATTTATCAGTTAGGACAATCATAGCATCAAAGCAGATTTGATTCTAATAAAAATTTTGCCACTATTCACTCCTAAATACCCAGCAGAAGCACTCAGGAATATCTGTAGAGGTTACTGGCAGGTGACTGTGGTAAAAAGAAGGTTCTAAAGTGACTACTAGGGGTCTATACTCAGTAGTGCGGTAGGTCTATCAGTCCATCTGCCTGCCCTACTCAGGCGCTTTTCTTAGGGAATGGGCTCCAGCTTACAGCCTCTTAAGATAAAAACAAAGAGAAGCAGTTGGATGAACCCCAAAGATTGGTTAAGGACTAATCCTGATTATTCTTTCAAACTTCTGAACTGGGAGATACACAGACTGAACCTGGTCTGCCAGTGATGAGTACTGGGATTATAGGGTCACAGAGGATGTACCAGCAGCTCTATTTCCCCACGTGCACAATGAATGACAAGCAATCAAAAAAGCTCGTTTATAGGATGAAACAGAAGAATGACACAAACTTACAAACAGAATGAGAGATGACAGAGTAGCTGCCAAAGAGAGAGAAGAGAAGAGAGAAACCGCTGACAACTATAATCTCCCAAAAGGGCAATATCAGCTTTTGCTGTTAGGTTCCATATTATCTCTCCATGTTTTTCTAAAACCTATATTTTTGCTTGACATAACTTAAATAGACTACTGTCCCTAACAATGAAATAATCCTTCAAAGAAGTAGTTGTTTTGCTATTATTTGCTACAACCTTGCTAATCATGACCCAAACATGGAATCTGACTTATTCCTGGTGATTAATTTTAGAGGGCAAGGTACAGGGGGGAGGGGTAGAAATCTGAATTATATTAACAGAATTAATTTCCTGCAACTTAGAGTCCAAAGTAATTGTAGAAACAATGTCACTTCTTAAAACTAACATAAACCATGCTTATAAAACCACACTATATCTTGACATTTTTCCTACATGAGCACTAAAAGGCAGCAATGATACTAAGAAAAGATGGCAGAGTCAGAAGTTGTGAATTTTACTGTTGGCTTTGCCTCTAATTTCTTTCTATTTTATTTTAATTTATTTTACTTTACAATATTGTATTGGTTTTGCCATACATCAACATGAATCCACCACAGGTGTACACGTATTCCCAATCCTGTACCCTGCTCCCACCTCTCTCCCCATACCATCTCTCTGGGTCATGCCAGTGCACCAGCCCCAAGCATCCTGTATCCTGCATCAAACCTAGACTGGCAATTCGTTTCTTATATGATATTATACATGTTTCAATGCCATTCTCCCAAATCATTCCCGCTATCCCTCTCCCACAGAGTCCAAAAGACTGTTTTATACATCTGTGTCTTTTGCTGTCTCGCATACAGGGCTATCATTACCATCTTTCTAAATTCCATATATAAGACCATCCCCATGGAAAAGAAATGCAGAAAAGCAAAATGGCTGTCTAGGGAAGCCTTACAAATAGCTGTGAAAAGAAGAGAGGCGAAAAGCAAAGGAGAAAAGGAAAGATATAAGCATCTGAATGCAGAGTTCCAAAGAATAGCAAGAAGAGATAAGAAAGCCTTCTTCAGCAATCAATGCAAAGAAATAGAGGAAAAGAACAGAATGGGAAAGACTGGAGATCTCTTCAAGAAAATTAGAGATACCAAGGGAACATTTCATGCAAAGATGGGCTCGATAAAGGAGAGAAATGGTATGGACCTAACAGAAGCAGAAGATATTAAGAAGAGGTGGCAAGAATACACGGAAGAACTGTACAAAAAAGATCTTCATGACCTAGATAATCATGATGATGTGATGACTAATCTAGAGCCAGACATCTTGGAATGTGAAGTCAAGTGGGCCTTAGAAAGCATCACTACGAACAAAGCTAGTGGAGGTGATGGAATTCCAGTTGAGCTGTTTCAAATCCTGAAAGATGATGCTGTGAAAGTGCTGCACTCAATTTGCCAGCAAATCTGGAAAACTCAGCAGTGGCCACAGGACTGGAAAAGGTCAGTTTTCATCCCAATTCCAAAGAAAGGCAATGCCAAAGAATGCTCCAACTACCGCACAATTGCACTCATCTCACATGCTAGTAAAGTAATGCTCAAAATTCTCCAAGCCAGACTTCAGCAATATGTGAACCGTGAACTCCCTGATGTTCAAGCTGGTTTTAGAAAAGGCAGAGGAACCAGAGATCAAATTGCCAACATCCGCTGGATCATGGAAAAAGCAAGAGAGTTCCAGAAAAACATCTATTTCTGCTTTATTGACTATGCCAAAGCCTTTGACTGTGTGGATCACAGTAAACTGTGGAAAATTCTGAAAGAGATGGGAATACCAGACCACCTGACCTGCCTCTTGAGAAATCTGTATGCAGGTCAGGAAGCAACAGTTAGAACTGGACATGGAACAACAGACTGGTTCCAAATAGGAAAAGGAGTACGTCAAGGCTGTATATTGTCACCCTGCTTATTTAACTTCTATGCAGAGTACATCATGAGAAACGCTGGACTGGAAGAAACACAAGCTGGAATCAAGATTGCTGGGAGAAATATCAATAACCTCAGATATGCAGATGACACCACCCTTATGGCAGAAAGTGAAGAGGAGCTAAAAAGCCTCTTGTTGAAAGTGAAAGAGGAGAGTCAAAAAGTTGGCTTAATGCTCAACATTCAGAAAATGAAGATCATGGCATCCAGTCCCATCACTTCATGGGAAATAGATGGGGAAACAGTGGAAACAGTGTCAGAGTTTATTTTTCTTGGCTCCAAAATCACTGCAGATGGTGATTGCAGCCATGAAATTAAAAGGCACTTACTCCTTGGAAGAAAAGTTATGACCAACCTAGAGAGTATATTCAAAAGCAGAGACATTACTTTGCTGACTAAGGTCTGTCTAGTCAAGGCTATGGTTTTTCCAGTGGTCATGTATGGATGTGAGAGTTGGATTGTGAAGTAGGCTAAGAGCTGAAGAATTGATGCTTTTGAACTGTGGTGTTGGAAAAGACTCTTGAGAGTCCCTTGGAATGCAAGGAGGTCCAACCAGTCCATTCTGAAGATCGGCCCTGGGATTTCTTTGGAAGGAATGATGCTGAAGGTGAAGCTCCAGTACTTTGGCCACCTCAGGCAAAGAGTTGACTCACTGGGAAAGACTCTGATGCTAGGAGGGACTGGGGCAGGAGGAGGAGATGACCGAGGATGAGAGGGCTGGATGGCGTCACTGACTCCATGGGCATGGGTCTGGGTAAACTACGGGAGTTGGTGATGGACAGGGAGGCCTAGCGTGCTGTGATTCTTGGGGTTGCAAAGAGTCGGACACGACTGAGTGCCTGAACTGAACTGATACTGTATTGGTGGTTTTCTTTCTGGCTTACTTCACTCCGTATAATCAGCTCCAGTTTCATCCACCTCATTAGAATTGATTCAAATGTATTCTTTTTAATGGCTGAGTAACACTCCATTTGTATATGTACCACAGCTTTCTTATCCATTCATCTGCTGATGGACTTCTAGGTTGCTTCCATGTCCTGGCTATTATAAACAGTGCTGCAATAACATTGGGCGTACACGTGTCTCTTTTATTTCTGGTTTCCTTAGTGTGCATGCCCAGCAGTGGGATTGCTGGATCATAAGGCAGTTCTCTTTGCAGTTTTCTAAGGAATCTCCACACTGTTTTCCATAGTGGCTGTACTATTGTGCATTCCCACCAACAGTGTAAGAGGGTTCCCTTTTCTCCACACCCTCTCCAGCATTTATTGCTTTTTGACTTTTGGATCTCAGCCATTCTGACTGGCGTGAAATGTACCTCACTGTGGTTTTGACTTGCATTTCTCTGATAATGAGTGATGCTGAGCATCTTTTCACGTGTTTGTTAGCCATCCGTATGTCTTCTGTCGAGAAATGTCTATTTAGTTCTTTGGCTCATTTTTTGATTGGGTCGTTTATTTTTCTGGAATTGAGCTGCATAAGCTGCTTGTATATTTTTGAGATTAGTTGTTTGTCAGTTGCTTCATTTGCTATTATTTTCTCCCATTCAGAAGGCTGTCTTTTCACCTTGCTTATAGTTTCCTTTGTTGTGCAGAAGCTTTTAAAATTAATTAGATCGCATTTGTTTATTTGTGCTTTTATTTCCAGTATTCTGGGAGGTGGGTCATAGAGGATCCTGCTGTGATTTATGTCAGAGAGTGTTTTGCCTATGTTTTCCTCTAGGAGTTTTATAGTTTCTGGTCTTATGTTTAGATCTGTAATCCATTTTGAGTTTATTTTTGTGTATGGTGTTAGAAAGCGTTCTAGTTTCTTTCTTTTACAAGTGGTTGACCAGTTTTCCCAGCACCACTTGTTAAAGAGATTGTCTTTAATCCACTGTATATTCTTGCCTCCTTTGTCGAAGATAAGCTGTCCATAGGTGTGTGGATTTATCTCTGGGCTTTCTATTTTGTTCCATTGATCTATATTTCTGTCTTTGTGCCAGTACCATACTGTCTTGATGACTGTGGCTTTGTAGTAAAGCCTGAAGTCAGGCAGGTTGATTCCTCCAGTTCCATTCTTCTTTCTCAAGATGGCTTTGGCTATTCGAGGTTTTTTGTGTTTCCATACAAATTGTGAAATTATTTGTTCTAGCTCTGTGAAAAATA
>SJXQ01011874.1:4080-50481 GCA_006408695.1 Aepyceros melampus | reverse complement strand
ATTGGGAGTTCATGTACAGTTGTGGCTGATTCATGTCGATGTGTAGCAAAACGAATATAGTATTGTAAAGCAAAACAAACTAAAAAAATAAAAATTTAATTAAAAAAAATAAATCAACTATATTCCAATAAAATAAATTTAGAAAAAATACGGAGCTAGGTAAGATCTGTAGATTCTCCATAATAACAGAAACTTAAGCCACTAAAATGTTTTACACTAAAACATCAATTTCTAAAATACAGTGATTTTACACTTTACAAATCCCTGTTTATACTATATCAAGAGTCATATCTGGCTTTAAACAATGCTGAGATATTTTATTTCCCACCTTATAAATCAATATTTAACCTTAGAAAAAAATGGCATGGTAATATCTATGTGTATCAAACAGAACAGCTGTTCTTATTTACTGCTAACAAATGCAACCAATCCCCAACTATACACAGCACTGTCATTGTTTGAAACAGCTTATTGTAACAGCTTTTTAAGTATGAAATGGATATAAAATGCAAGATCACTAGTCTGTTCCAATAAAAAAAGGCAGACTATTGGTTTTAATTAAAGCTCTTTGGGAGTTCTATTATGGGCTTATAGTTTTCATCTATGTGCCAAATGTGGTGTTCCTTAGTTTTAGTCCAGGCTTGAAAATATTTATTTGCATAACTTCTACTCACATAAACATGTTGAGAAAATTGAAAAGAATTTACTTCTCCTTCTCCTAATTTCTCTCACCTTTTTCCTTCTTGAAATAGTTACCATCCTGCTAGGAGAGGTGTTTCTAGGAGAAACACACTTTACAGGTGGCAGGGTAAATAAAGTCTCCAAAGGAAAAGCTGCTTCCCCACCTCTTTCAGAGATGAGTACCATGGAAATTTCAAACTGACTGGAGACATGCCCAACTTGTCACAAAATGTTTTAGAAGAAAAATTTAAAAATTAAATATCCCTGCATCCATGTCTAAATTTAGAGATATTAAAGTATAAATTAATATTTATTGAACAATTACCACTTGGCACTATCCAGTTTAATTCTCATAATTACTCAATAAATAGGTATAAATATAATCATTGTACAGGTGAGGCTGTAACACATACATGAGTCTAGTAACTTGTCCAGGTCATCAAACTAATACATGGCATAGCCAGTGACTCTTAGGCCCATAGTCGGATCCATCACAGGGCCTTTGACTTTTGCCCTGATAGAGGATAAGGCAATCATTTAACAGTACAGTGCTTTAACAAATGTATGGCATTTTATGACGATTTTATAGACAATTTTACAGAGGAATGACACTTCCAAATATTTATATATGTGCAATTTTTTCTTGCTAACATCTTACTTAGCATGCATGCATCAGAATGCATCTAGATTATCTACAGAGTACTATAAAACAGGAAATGAAAATGAACCAAACTAAGAACCAAGAGGATAAGAATTCTCAAAGAACATTTATTTAACAGATAAAGACTCTGGCATCTGATTTATATACCTATCACATGTGTTATCTAAAACTTCCATATAAAATCTATTTTAAGGCATGCAAATTTAATATATGATGAAAGTCAGTATGCTAAGTATCTTAAAGTGCTCTCGTTACTAATGCATGTAACAAAAATATACTGATTATGCAAGCACATTTAATTGGATATGATTAAAATAATGAGATTTAAATACTTATGATTTTAAAAAGAAAAAGACAGAAGTTGGAATTAGCCATGAGATGCATTCAAACTGTTAATGAAACTTACAGTGTCATTACCATTTTAAGATATAATACTAATAGTTTAAAAAAGAGCAAGCACTGGTCATTTTTGACCAGTTCTAAACACAGCTTAGAGATATAAGTGACAAAAAAAGATTTCATTGGATATAGGAGACTTTTCGCTTGGGTAACACCTTTTTAAAACAAATAACTTAAGAGCTATTCAGCAACCACTATTTTCTTCAAAGGAAGGCAGCAAAATAACCAAAAACGAAAAGAAAGTAAATGTTCCACAGGGAAAGTTGTGCTTGGTACATGGACACAATCTCAAAAGCTCTCACCAATGTCATTCTGACCTGAAATTATCAAATTTAGGTATTTTCTCAACTCTGGTGGCTTTATTAAAGTGGTCGAAGAAAACCAGTGACACGTGAAAAGAACAGGCCTGCAGCTGTGAGGCCATATTCACTTTTCTTAGTTTAAAGTTTCAAAAGAGTCTGCTGTCTCCAATATCACTGAAGAAGTGACAGTAGGAGTAAAATTCAATAGGGTATAAGAACCTGAAATTTCTACTACATTTATTTT
Organism: Aepyceros melampus; assembly: GCA_006408695.1. Lineage (NCBI taxonomy): Eukaryota > Metazoa > Chordata > Mammalia > Artiodactyla > Bovidae > Aepyceros > Aepyceros melampus. Next base: position 48,194 of record SJXQ01011874.1, on the reverse strand, counting down.
CTGAACTCTTTGTCTAGTTCACTAATAACAATACAGAAAAAGTGATGTAAGAGTAACTTTCATTAGATTATCCTGAGGCTAAAGCTTTTTTTTTTTCTGGTAAGATGAGTATGTTTCAATCTTCCATTTTCCTGATACAGAAATTGAAAAGGAAGCTTTGAGATGCATTTGAACCTAAATCTCCCAGTATTTCTTAAGGGAAGAAAAAAAAATCTAGTATCACCAATTAGCTCTGGCAATTGTAAGAAGAACGTTCACATTACCATTTACTAAAGAGGAAACAGACAGAATTTAAGTGTCTAGCCCCAAAGCATAAAACTAGAAGACAGAGCAAAAGGACAAGACAAAAACTCTGGAATAGGCATCATAAATATTAGGCTGAATTGGATTCTTGGTTAAAAATCATTAAACTCTACTTAGACACAATTTTCAAATTCAGAAAACTGCAATGAAGACATCACAAAGGATCAGCTGAAATTTCTAAGGACTACAGACACTTTTAAGGGTCTTTCTCTCTCTCTCTTTTTTTTTTTTTAAAAGGAATCTACTTTATTAGATTTCAAATGAAAGCAGTACTACAGATAGCTAATGGCTCAACACATGAAACTTCTGGCAATAATATTCCCTAGGATCTGCAAGCTAAGAATCTCAACTTCTTCAAGATAGCACATGATGCTCCCACCAGCTTTCAAAGTGTTTTCATTCCGAATATTGAAAAAACACTGGTTGAGCTGAGTGAAAATGTAAAAAGTAATGTCAATTCACCAGAGGCATTAACAGTACAAAATATCTCTCAGAATTCATCGAGATAATGACAAAATCAGGATAGACAAAGGAATTAATGCAGCTCAACAATATTCAGTAAAATGAATGCAATTCCTGTTCAAAATGTAATATTCCAAAATCAGTGTGATTGGCAGCATCAAATATAGTGAACCAGATTTCTATTTCAAGATGCAGTTGGTTCTCTTCCAATAACTCAGGTTCTTGGTGCTCCTCCTGTGCACCAGATGTCTGCCCCTAGGCTCTGAAACATCTAACAACCCTCAGAGGGGAGTGCTGGCTTCCCACTGCCTTGATGAAATATATGGAAAAGACCACAGAATGAAAAAAATCCTTAAAAATCTGTTGTGTATGAAATCATTTAACTTCAGGTCAAAGTGAGACACAGGTACACTAAACAGTTTGAAAATGAAAAATGCAACTGAGAAATAATCAAGTCGAAATGAGTGGTTTATTTGTAAAAAGCAAGAGAGGATATTTTCTTTTGTGGGTTTATAATGAAAGAAGTATGTGAGAATTCTGTTAGTTTAATGCTAAATATACTGTGTACTAACACAGTAAACACACCGTTTACATACAAAATACAACGTACTTAGATAATTTCTTGTCAGGTTATGAAGTTCTGAAGCCACCTTATCCAGATACAGGATTTTTGAATAATATAATTTATGTATGTTAAAGAAAAAAAAGAGGCCTAGTCACGAACCAAAGTAAAGAAACAATAAAAAAGAAATGAAGTTCTTAGCTCTCATTTTCTGGGAAAAAAAGTATAAGAAAGTATTATCTTATTTGAGATGTGAAATATTAAGTAAAAAAATCTGAGTAAAATTCTTCCTTTATTTTCAGTATTTATCTCTTAAAAGGGTAATTACAGAAACATGAACAGCTGAGAATGAAAGACTCTAAATAAGATATACAAGTCTAAGCACTTTCATCTTGTTCTAAGATTCAAATTAAATATCCCTGCTACATATGTTAGTATGCATAGTGAGAAAGAAAATTTACAAATATGGAGGCATGGTATAGTGCTGCAGAGCACAGGTTCTAGATTTAGATTCTAAGTTTGATTTCTGGCTCTAAGATTATTGGTTTAAGTCAGTAACCTCTGGCAAATTCCTTAACCTTTCCAGACTTCAGTCTCCCCGATGGTAAAATAGAGGCAATATTTATGGCTATTATTCAGGCTTATTTTGAAGATAGAATGAAAACAATTAAAATGCTTAGAACATGCCCAGTATATAACAGTTCAGTCCAGTATATAATAGCTCAGTAGTGTCCAACTCTTTGAGACCCCATGGACTGCAGCATGCCAGGCTTTCCTGTCCATCAACACCCAGAGCTTGCTGAAATTCATGTCCATCAAGTCGGTGATGCCATACAACCATCATATATAACATATGTGCTGGATACATTACATTTGTAACATCTAATAAAACACCAGTATATAATAAGTGTTTAATAATATTAGCCATCATTAATTTATGTTAATTTTCTTATTTAATTCTTTTGACAAACCTGTGAGATGGGAATTATTACTCTCCTCCCACACCTGAGGCAAGTTTAGGAACTTGCCAAAAGTCTCACCGAGATAAAGCAGAATATGACTCTGGATCTGTCTAGTTCCAAGCCAGTACTCTTACTTTTACCTAACCCATCACATGTTCCCTATGCCTTGCTGTTGTACCACTGTAACATTACAAAGATGTACTTAAATTGCTTTTTAAATGGTTTCTCACCCTCACTGCAGACTATATGAGGACAGAGACTGGGTCTTCTATACTCATTCCACTCCTGCCCACTCATACATATTTCAGAGCTTTTGGGTAAGACACTCTTTTAGGTGCTAGAATATCACCGAACTCAATGCCATCCAAAATGACAGATAATCAGATAAATATACAATTACAAACTGGTATAGTTGTAGTGAAGGAAAATATCACAGTGCTAGAAAACAACATAAGATTTATTTCTCATTTATTTATATCTCATAAGACCTATTTTTCATATAGCTGACAACAGAGCAGTATGGGATGAGCAAGGAGAGGTGAGAAACCAGAGTATATAGGAACTATAAGGATCTGGGAGCTTGTCCTTAGTACAGTGAAGATTCAAGCTGGTTTTTAGAATGATCACTTTAGTTGCAGTATAGAGATTACATTGGAAAAAGATAAGAAAAGAATCTGGGAAATCCACTCAGATGCTCTATATAATAGTAGATCAGGGGAAATGTGATGGTGGCTTGGGACTAGGAGGGTACTGAAGATGGGAAGAAGTAAACAGATTCAAGGTAGAGTGACATTCCCATGCCTATCACACCGTATGACAGTTAACAGTAATTCAGTAATTTGTTGACTGACTAATCACAAGGGATTCCTCAAGTAGAGCTGTTGCTGGTTCTAAGGCATCCACTAACTCACAGATGTATGACCTTCTCCTGAGTAGTATAATCACCCAGTGAACATGAGATACATAGGAAGATGCTGAAGAAATGAGCATTAAATATATACACCATCTGGCAAGACTCTGCTTGTGAAAAACTCTTGATGTGTATCTTTGTGAAACAAAATGCCTCTCCCATTTTGACAATGAAAAATTTTAGAAGTCAAATATCTTTCTGCTATGTGACTTTCCAAACTTGTTAGAGATATATATTATTTAAAATGGCCTGGAGCTATGCTGCCAGAAACACAGTAACACTAAGGGTGCTGAAAGAAAGCCCTTTCATTTAAGGAAAATAAAAAGCTGTAGTTAGACAATCAGAACTCATTACTCTGTCTTCTTTCTTGTAAAACATGGGCTCTGTCATTACTTTCTAAAATAGCAAAAATATTTTGACTGTCTATAAGCAACAAATTCAAATGTGGAGTTAATACATTTTCTTATAATCTGTAATTTCACAGGGTCAGGATAGAGAATGTTTTCCCCATTTTATTTAATAATTCTGACCTTTTGTCCCAAACATTTATTTTGCAAAAACTATAAAACCGTCTGGAAAATCCAAATGTTTGTCCATGTGGCTATAACAACAAGAAACTCTATGATTATAGTCAACCAAATTCAACATCTGACCATTAGTTCTAGCACCCATGAAAATATTTTCCCATCCTTCAAGTGCATTAATAACATGGTAACAAAGGGTCAGGCTTATTTATATCAACTGCTCTCCTGCTAGGACTAAGGTAAACCTAAGATACCTACTACTTTCTCTAATTAAAGCCCTAATTATTAACTTAGTTAAAACAATATATTGCTCAGGCCATAGTGATAAGCTCAAGTGTTTGGGGGCACAAATAAAGCATAATTTTACCTAGGAAAAGAGTGCTCATCCACAGAAGATTCTGTCCTGAGGTTCAGCCAAGTTTCCTGCACAACTTTGATCGAAAGGCTAACTACCAGCATCCCTATCAGTGCTTCTGAAGAATCTCAATGTATAGGTGGTAGAGATTAGGAGAATAAGAGGACTGGACTGTATTTCTATGCAAGGAATCTAACAACCTTAAAAAAAATATATAGTATGCTTACTTCTATTTGGTAGGAAACCACTTTCCTCTACACTTAATATAAAGCTTTATATGGTACACTGTACCTTTAGAATGTTTTTAGAGTCTTGAAAATGGTTTTTCTACAGAACTAGAAAAAGATACATAAGAGCATCAAATGCTGCTTGGTCTTGTTACTATTAGAAGTAGTTTAAAGAATCTTGCTGACCATGGCAGATGATAAGAGAAAATCTTGAAAGTTTACTGAGATTTAAAGTTGAATAAAATAAAAAGATAAATTGTTCCATCCATTCCTTTTCATTCCAGAAAACAAAACTATGTGTCACATATGGACTGAAAGTGAAGGGATGGAAAAAGATATTCCATGCAAATAGAGAACAAAAGAAAGCAGGAGTGGCAATACTCATATCCGATAAAATAGACTTTAAAACAAAGGCTGTGAAAAGAGACAAAGAAGGCCACTACATAATGATTAAAGGATCAATCCAAGAAGAAGATATAACNAGATTCATGTCGATGTGTAGCAAAACGAATATAGTATTGTAAAGCAAAACAAACTAAAAAATAAAAATTAATTAAAGAAAAAAAAACCGAATACAGTATTGTAAAGCAAAACAAACTAAAAAATAAATTAAAAAAACTATGTGTCATTAGCTAAAATTCATATTTTATCAACACATGCATACATTATTAATATTTTAATTCACATAAAAAAGAAATTAATAACCTCAAATTTATATTAATCCCACTTAATTAAGAAAGCTCTTCCTTCCCCTTGGTCTACACCAGTGTATCTAGTGCAAAATTAACTTCATTAATAGGAAAAGTAAGTTATTTCAGCAGGGGAAATAAAAGGCTAAAAATAAGACTTTGACCTTGGACACCTATTAATTACAGGGAAAAATTAGAAAACATATACACTAAATATAATGTATAATTGAGTCCCTATATAATATTCCATTCTGAGTACAGAAATAAATGTTATTTTCATTCTCAGAATTATATCAGATAACAGGTAGTTCAACTGAGTAAAATTTATATATTCTTACTTTTGCTAAACAACTTGTTCATAGCAAGACCATTTAAAACAAATATATCCCAAGCCATCTATATGTAAACAGAAAAACTGAATATATTTCAACAAAAGTAAGTAACATTACGATAGTCTACATAGAAAATCCTAAAGATGCTACCAGAAAACCACTAGACCTCATCAATGAATTTGGTAAAGCTGCAGGATACAAAAGTAATATACAGAAATCTCTTACATTCCTATACAGTAACAGTGACAAATCAGAAAGAGAAATTAAGGAAATAAACCCATTTACCACCATATCAAAAAGAATAAAATACCTAGGAACAAAGCTACCAAAGGAAACCAATAACCTGTACTGTGAAAACTATACAATACTGATAAAAACTGAAGATGACACAGATGGAAAGATATACCGTGTTCTGGCGTTGTGTGCTGTGCTCTGCAATGTCGTTCTTGGATTGGAAGAATCAATACTGTCAAGATAACCAAACTATCACACAATCTACAGATTCAATGCAATTTCTATCAACTTATCAACGGAAATTAACAACAAAAATTAACTTTTAACAGAACTAGAACAATAAATTTAAAATTTGTATGCAAACAAAAGACTCCTCATAGCTAAAACAACTCTGAGAAAGAAAAATGGAGCTAGAGGAATCTGAATCCTTGACTTCAAACAATACTTCAAAGCTACAGTTATTAAAACAGTAAGGCATTGGCACAAAAACAGAAATATAGATCAATGCAACAGGGTAGAAAGCTCAGAGATAAACCTATGCATCTATTCTCAATGAATCTATGAAAAAGGCAAGGATATGGAGAAAAGACAGTCTCTTCAATAAGTGGTGCTGGGAAAACTTCACAATTACATGTGAAAGAATAAAATTAGAACATTCTCCAACACCAGACACAAAAATAAACTCAAAATGGATCAAATACCTAAATGTAAGGCCTGACACTATAACACTCTTAGGAGCAAACATAGAGTAGAACACTCTGACAAAAATCACATCAATATCTTTTTGGATCCACCTCCTAGTATTATGAAAATAAAAACAAAAATAAACAAATGAGACCTAATTAAACTAAAAGCTTCTACACAGCAAAGGAAACCATAAACAAAATGAAAAGACAACCCAGAGAATGAGAGAAAATGTTCGCAAAGTGACCAACTCAACTATGGAAACAGACCAAAATATGCAAACAGTTCATGCAACTCTATGTCAAAAAAAAACCAAACAACTCAATCAAAAACTGGACAGAAGATCTAAACAGACATTTTTCCCAAAGAAGACATATGGATGGCCACAAAGCACATGAAAAGATGCTCAATATGACTAGTTATCAGAGAAATGCAAATCAAAACTACAATGAGATATCACTTCACATCAGTCAGAGTAGCTATTATCAAAAAGTCTACAAACAATAAACATTGGAGAGGGTGTGGAGAAAAGGGAAACCTCCTACCTTTTCAAATCATAGGCTCTTCATTATTAAATTCAGGATCCTTTGATATTTCTTAAACAGATAAAATCTGTTTTCTCCCTTTAGGGAAATGCCAGACTACAGTATATCCAGAAATACTATTAAATTAGTTTAATTACTTCTTGTCGACTTGATAAGTCATTGCTCTTTAATGCAAAAACTGCCAGTTGTAATTAATGACTCTTAGCACTGTGTCAATTGATCAAATGTCTAATACACATAAAACATTGAAAGAAGTTCTATGTATCTTACAGCAATTCAGTAGAGAAGTCTTGTCCCAGGGGTATGTAAATCTGAAGTACAAGAAACCTCTGGATCAGTCCAACTAAAATGAAAGGAGGAAAATATACATTTGTATGTCTGAATCATTTATATGTACATATAAACAAAACAATCACATGCTATCAATAAGCTGAAGCTTTTATCATTTCAATAATATACAAAACTGCAAGAGCACTATCCCGAGTTACAATCTCACTACAAAAGAAAAAAAAAATGATGAAATCAAATCCAACTCTAACAACAAATGTTGTCTTTTAAAGTCCCATCTGTGGCCTTGGTGAAATTTTCTTTATGAAAATTTATAAAATAATACTTTTTTATTTACTGTTTTTATTAAGTTGCAAGAAAGTGTACACATTCAATAGACACATATAAAACTGAACTATAGGTTTTCTCATTAAGGCAGTCATAAAAGCATGTAGCAATTATTCTTACTCACTGACAATTTTAACTGTATTTAACAACTTAACGAAAAATAATAGATCAGAAAAACAGTTGATGAGCCATATCTAGTTCATATGGTTTTAAATGTGTCTAAAATGAGATGGATGGAGGAACATATTTTCAGTTAAATACCTTTTGTTAATTTAAAATATATTTAATTAATTTAATGCTCATAAATTAAAAACTTATAGCTTTTATTTCCCATCACCAGCTTCATCTGAATTAAAAATACCTGGAGAAAGACCTATGGCACTTTTGATAAGTGAAGTCTGCAACTGCTTCAAAAATATGAGGAGGGAGGTAGGAGGGGTAAAATAATAGATCAGAAAAACAGTTGATGAGCCATATCTAGTTCATATGGTTTTAAATGTGTCTAAAATGAGATGGATGGAGGAACATATTTTCAGTTAAATACCTTTTGTTAATTTAAAATATATTTAATTAATTTAATGCTCATAAATTAAAAACTTATAGCTTTTATTTCCCATCACCAGCTTCATCTGAATTAAAAATACCTGGAGAAAGACCTATGGCACTTTTGATAAGTGAAGTCTGCAACTGCTTCAAAAATATGAGGAGGGAGGTAGGAGGGGGGTTCAAATTGGGAACACGTGTATACCCATGGTGGATTCATGCTGATGTATGGCAAAACCAATACAGTATTGTAAAGTAAAATAAAGTAAAAAAAAAAAAAAACACACAACTGATTTTGTATTACCTCTTCAGACCTATTCACTTAATTCTTTTCCTCTTAGCTTTTGAATTTTCACTTGATACCTCAATTATGATGCTTTTAATGAATGTTTTAGTATCACTTCCTCCCGAAACATGACTTCCAGGAATTTGTTTTTTCCCTCATATGGAATGTTGCTTAGGAAGTGGAGATGTCTTGATACAATTGTGAACCTCTCCTACAAATCTAATAGTACAAGCCAATACATGGAGAAAACACTTCAAGAAAGGTAACTGGTCTAACATGAATGCTATTTTCTATTTATTCCAACTTAGCAGACTTAACATATTTAAGTATTTTAAAGTAACAATTTACATTTGGATAGTCTACATATAAAAACATTCTGGTTTAGAATTCTTATGCTAAATTTTTTTACAACATTCCATTAAATAGTTCCTATATTTTACTTCAAATCTAGTTTCTAAGCAATAAACATATTTGACCAAATGTGCTTAATATTTTAAAAATCAAACATACAAGGATAAATTTTATTTAAAATACTAAGCTGCAAAGAGTCATCATAGAGGTAATAGTCTCTGATCTTAGAAAATTCTCTAGGAATCAGGTTCTACCAAATTTATGGGAACAGCCAACAAGACAACTGGAGCTCTGGACCACAAAACCAAAATGAAATACCTAAATGAGGCCAACTTAAATAAAACAGTATTAATCAATCTCTCATGTATCTTCCATTGATTGGCCCTACAGTATTTTTTCCACTGCAGAAAGGCCCCATAAAGAGAGCTGAGAGAGCACTGGGATAAATGAAATCTCTCTTTACAAAAGGTCCTAATTTATGCCACAGATCTCACTGAATCAGCAACTATTCTCTTCAAACACAAAGAGCTACACACACAGGGCATTTTTGTATGAACATTTTTAGATATGAAAGATGCTTGCCCTCAAAAAAAAGAAAGTATTGTAATTCAACTCTCTCATATACAGAAGCCCTAGTTTCCAAAAGGCTTCACTTCTAAGAGTAAAAGAAGTACGACAATACCATACGGTAATGATCTGGCAAAGAAAAAAGTACTCTAATAACATTTGACAGACACTGATCCTGTGTGTCAGAAATGCTAAATAAACTCTATAGCAACATTTTTTCTTCCAGTGGCCGAGTAAATTTAAACTGACTCTTTGGCCAAGTAAATTTAAACTGACTCTTCATGTCTACCTTATATTTAAAATCACTCTAAGCAATGCTGGAGCTATTGTTAAGTCAGAAAATGCCCATTAAGTACATAAAATTCATAAAAATTCACTCTTTTTTTACTGAAATATGCAGGTTTCTGCAGTTTTATAATATGTTCTCTGCCCGAGACAAAAGCTACCTCTATTTATAAGAGGTCAGATCCTTTCTTCTTTTGAATAGTGGTTTTACAGTTGTTCCATTACAGCAAATCACAGTTGTATACCTCAACATACACTTTGCAAGTGTTCTGCTGTCCAAAGTGTTGGGACCAAACACAGTACAGTAACCTTTTGTAAGTAACTTGGTAACAGTAACCTGAAGGTACTTCCTGATGCTGCTGGAGTCCTGACAAGACAGGACTCTAAAATGCACCTTAGCTGCTGAAGCACAGAAAACAGGAAACAATTACGGCTCCATAATGGGTTATTCCACACCCCTTGCGCACATCAAAAAACCTGTTTGGGCCTTTTTACTTTTCATATGTAAAAGTGGGTTGATAATTTAGGTTTACCCCTCACAGAATCATTTCTGTAAATCAAATGAGATCTATCATTCAATAAAGATTTATTGAGCATCTACTATGAAAAAGACTCAGTGTTAAAGCTTTCGTACTAAATAGGACAGACATGCTCTCTGCTCTCTTGGAACTTACATACTAGGTTTCATGAAGGAGAAGGTCACATTGCTATGAAAGCCTATATAATCCTGAGTCATTGGGACGAAGAGGATGAGTGAAGGTTTTCTTGTAGAAGTAACAGTGGAGTTCAATTAGGAAGAACAGCAGAGATTGACTGGGCAAGGAAGACAGGGGTGGAAGAGAGGAAAAGATATCAAATAGAGAGGGAATACTCCATATATAAGAGGCTATAGTAGATTAGATGAACTTAAAGGCCTAAAGGACTGACAGGGGAGACAGAAGGGGCAACGGACTAGGGGATATGTCTGGCAAATAGTCAGGGAAATGGGGCTGAAAGGCCCGTGAAAGATACAGATCATCCTAAAATCAACAGGAATCCACTCATCCATTCATTCATTTATTCAACAGAGATCTACTGAACGTTTACTATGCGCCAGGCACTGTTCTAGGTGAACAAAGTGGACTAAGTTTCTGTGTTGGTAGGTCTTAGTTTCTGGTGATGGTGGAAAAAACAGTAAAAGACCATCAGAGGAACCAGAGATCAAATTGCCAACATCCACTGGATCATGGAAAAAGCAAGAGAGTTCCAGAAAAACATCTATTTCTGCTTTCTTGACTATGCCAAAGCCTTTGACTGTGTGGATTACAATAAACTGTGGAAAATTCTGAGAGAGATGGGACTACCAGACCACCTGACCTGCCTCTTGAGAAATCTGTATGCAGGTCAGGAAGCAACAGTTAGAACTGGACATGGAACAACAGACTGGTTCCAAATAGGAAAAGGAGTACGTCAAGGCTGTATATTGTTNTTTATATACATTGCAAAGCCTTTGACTGGGTGGATCACAATAAACTGTAGAAAATTCTGAGAGAGATGGGAATACCAGACCACCTGACCTGCCTCTTGAGAAATCTGTATGCAGGTCAGGAAGCAACAGTTAGAACTGGACATGGAACAACAGACTGGTTCCAAATAGGAAAAGGAGTACGTCAAGGCTGTATATTGTTACCCTGCTTATTTAACTTATATGCAGAGTACATCATGAGAAACGCTGGGCTGGAAGAAACACAAGCTGGAATCAAGATTGCCGGGAGAAATATTGATAACCTCAGATAAGCAGATGACACCACCTTTATGGCAGAAAGTGAAGAGGAACTAAAAAGCCTCTTGATGAAAGTGAAAGAGGAGAGTGAAAAAGTTGGCTTAAAGCTCAACATTCAAAAAATGAAGATCATGGCATCCGGTCCCATCACTTCATGGGAAATAGACGGGGAAACAGTGGAAACAGTGTCAGACTTTATGTTTTTGGGCTCCAAAATCACTGCAGATGGTGACTGCAGCCATGAAATTAAAAGACGCTTACTCCTTGGAAGGAAAGTTTTGGCCAATCTAAATAGCATATTCAAAAGCAGAGACATTACTTTGCCGACTAAGGTCCATCTAGTCAAGGCTATGGTTTTTCCAGGGGTCATGTATGGATGTGAGAGTTGGACTGTGAAGAAGGCTGAGTGCTGAAGAATTGATGCTTTTGAACTGTGGTGTTGGAGAAGACTCTTGAGAGTCCCTTGGACTGCAAGGAGATCCCACCAGTCCATTCTGAAGGAGATCAGCCCTGGGATTTCTTTGGAAGGAATGATGCTAAAGCTGAAACTCCAGTACTCTGGCCACCTCATGCGAAGAGTTGACTCACTGGAAAAGACTCTGATGCTGGGAGGGATTGGGGGCAGGAGGAGAAGGGGACGACCAAGGATGAGATGGCTGGATGGCATCACAGACTTGATGGACGTGAGTCTGAGTGAACTCCGGGAGTTGGTGCTGGACAGGGAGGCCTGGCATGCTGTGATTCATGGGGTCGCAAAGAGTCAGACACGACTGAGCGACTGAACTGAACTGAACTGAGACATATATTGATTAAGGATAAAATGATATTATACAGAGGTTCTAACCTATTTTAAGTGAAAAATGCATTAGGAAAACTTTCTTTCGTTAAGAGTCCACCTTAGTATAACTCTGATGGCTTAATTCTTCATGTTCTACCAATTACCGGTCAGGAAAAGGGTTTCAGCAGCTGGCGTCACTGTCTGTTCAACAGGGGCATTCACTGTTCCCTCTTTCCTGAAACAGGGAGACAACCAGTCTCAAGTGCCACCTTATCATTTGTTTGATTCATCTCTTAGTTTCTCCAAGATGATGCCAATCCTGTGAACTCAGTCTCGGTGGTTCTCAAATGCCTTCATCACACAAACACACGCGTGGTCCTTCCTATGAGTTACCCTCATGGAGTATCAAGGCTATCATAATGGCAGGTTGCACACTGCAAATAATTCACTAAGTTGTGTTCGCTCCTTGTAGAGTAGGAACTCGTTTTCTTTTATTCTTATTTCTCTCAGGGTCTAAATCAATGATTGGCCCATAAAAGACATTCAATTTGTCAATAAATGCCTGTTGAATGAATGAAAACTAAGTAAATGAACATAAAGAGGCAGTGAAGGAGACTGGACATAAAATAATAAAAATTTCTGACTTTGCTACATGACTTTCAGGAAGAATGAGGTACACTCCACAGAAAACAGTGTAGGATTTAGTCAAAAATCCACTTGAATATGTACAACATCAATGCAGCTTTACTGATCCTCCTTTCTTGTGTATCAAAGAGTCACAATAACTAAATGTTCTCAGAGGCCTGTTACAGTGATCAGATGAAGTCATAGCTTAATTATGTCAGAGGAACCTAGAACTTCAGGTTGTCCTAGGGCCTCAGGAAACCATAACCAGTTGCAGGTTCAAAGTTTATGTTACAATAGGACTGGTTCCATTCCAGTATTCTTGTTTGGGAAATCCCATGGACAGAGGAGCCTGGCAGGCTATGGTTCATGGGGTCACAGAGAGTTGGGCACTACTCAGAGACTAAAGAGCACAGCATTAACAACTACCCTAGCTCCTGGTCCCAGTGCACATATGTAGAAGGCAGCAATTACAATAAAAAAATGACTTCACTTACAAAGAAGTTTTTAAATGGGTGCCAAGAAAATGAGCATCAGCTGGGACTACTTTGGATAGCATGAAATAATAAAAAGAAGATGGATTGGGAGATTGACCTGGGCACAAATTTTGGTACTGTCACTTCTTCAGTTATAATTTTATACTAGTTGCTTTTCTAACATAATATTTTTCTCTTTGATAAAATTCTTTTTAACAACCTATAGTCTTTAGGATTGTTATGAAAATTAAAGAAAGGATAACTGTCCTAGCATACTTGTTGTTGTTTAATCATTAAATCACATCTGACTTTTTTGTGACCCCGTGGACTATAGCCCACCAGGCTCCTCTGTCCATAGGATTTCCCAGTAGAGTTGGTTGCCATATCATCCTCCAGGAGATCTTCCCAACCCAGAGATCCAACCTCCATCTCCTTCAATGGGAGGCTGATTCTTTACCACTCAGCCACCAGGGAAGCCCCCTAGCATACTGTGCAGTTCTGTTTAATTGCTCAGTCATGTCCAATTCTTTGCAATCCCATGGACTGCAGTATGCCAGGCTTCCCTGTCCATCACCAATTCCCGGAGCCTACTCAAACTCATGTCCATCAACTCAGTGATGCCATCCAACCATCTCATCCTCTGTCGTCCTCTGTTTCCTTTAGGCTCATTTCCAATGAACCAGTTCTTCTCATCAGGTGGCCAAAGTATTGAAGTTTCAGCTTCAGCATCAGTCCTTCCAAAGAATATTCAGGACTGATCTCCATTAGGATGGACTGGTTGGATCTCCTTGCAGTCCAAGGGACTCTCAAGAGTCCTCTCCAACACCCCAGTTCAAAAGCATCAGTTCTTTGGAGCTCAGCTTTCTTTATAGTCCAACTTTCATATCCATACATGACTACTGGAAAAACCATAGGTTTGACTAGATGGACCTTTGTTGGCAAAGTAATGTCTCTGCTTTTTAAGATGCTGCCTTAAGGTTGGTCATAACTTTTCTTCCAAGGAGCAAGTGTCTTTTAATTTCATGGCTGCAGTCACCATCTGCAGTGATTTTGGAGCCCCCCCCCAAATAAAGCGCAGTAGATATTCAGTAAATATTATTTCCCTTATGTTTCCTTGTTGCCATACCCCAGCCCCAGCCAGAACCAGTGACAGGAATATATTATTCATACTTAACATTTTGCCTAAAGTCTTGCCCATTATCAGACTTGAATGCCAACTTGCCAAACAGAAGATTTTTGTGTTGAAATATTTATACAGGACTTCAAATATAGGAACTCAGAGTTCAAAAGCTTAACACTTGTCATCAAGAAGAGCAGAGATTCAGGAAATCCTGTCAACGTTGGTTCTTTTCCAAGAAAGAATCAGACAAATCCTCATTGATCATTCCACAGAGGTAGCTCTAACCCTCCAAAATAATATATTTAAAATTACAGGTTATTTTATCATGTTTGAAGGGGGAAATATATTGGAGATAAGAACCTCAATTGAATCTTCTCGTGTTGAGGTCAACTGACCAAGGGAAAAAAGAGTGCTCCCTTTCAGTCTAAAGCTTCACTTTTTTGAAAAGTAAGAGATAACCTAGATATGGTTTGCAAGTACTGCTAAAAGCAACATTTACAATAATAAGGTCTGAAATCAGATTTAAGTCTGAAGTGCTCCAACTTCCGGTGGGAAAGTAAACTGGTGCAGTCACTATGGAGAACAGTATGGATGTTCCTCAATAATTGAGAATTGCCATATGATCCAGGAATTCCACTCTTGGGCATATATTCCCACAAAACTATAAATCAGAAAGATATACTCACCTCTAAGTTAACAGCAGCAATATTCACAATAGCCAAGACATGGAAATAACCTAAAGGTCCATCAACACTTGAATCAGTAAAGAAGGCGTAGTACATATACACAGTGGGACCCTACTCAACCATGTGAAAAAGTGGATTGCATGCCGCAACAGCATGGATGGGCCTACAGATTAGCATACTAAGGGAAGCAAGCTAAAAAGAGAAAGATAAATACCATGCTATCACAAATGTGGAATCTAAAGTATGACACATGATTTTATCTGTGAAACAGACTCACAGACACAGAGAGCAGATTTCTGCTTGCCAAGGAGGAGGGCCTGGGGGCGGGGGGGAGCATGGATTACATATTTGGGACTAGCAGACTTAAACTATTATAGAAACGATGGATTAAAAAGTTCTTTTCTATAGCACAGCAAACTATATTCAACATCCTATGACAGTGAAAGTGTTGGCACTCAGTTGTATCTGACTCTTTGTGATTCCAAGGACTGTAGCCCACCAGGCTCCTCTGTCCATGGAATTCTCTAGGCAAGAATACTGGAATGGGCTGCCATGCCCTTCCCTAGGGGATCTTCCTGACCCAGGGATCGAACCTGGATCTCCCACACTGCAGGCAGATTTGTTACCATCTGAGCCACCAGGGAAGCAAACTATTATATATAGGATGTATAAACAACAAGGTCCTATTCTATAGCACAGGGAACCATATTTAACAACTATGATAAACCATAATGGGAAAGAATATGAAAAAGAATAAGAAAATATCAGCAGAAATTAACACATTACAAATCAACTATATTTGAATAAAATACATTTTTAAAATGTTAATGAAGTGCTTCAACTTCTACTAAGTGAGTTATGTGAGGGCAGATCATCCAGGCATATTTTCAGATCATTATTCTAACCCAGTTAAGCTATTCTTGAAGGTAAATGTTGAAATTATCTAATAACTCAAGCTTTAGACTTTGTGGCTTGGGCTTTTCCTTTAACTTTTTTTTTTCTTGGGTGTTTCTACAAATCTGGTCATATTTTAAAGTTCCTTCTAGTTCAGAAAAAGCAACACTCCCCAATTTTCACCTCTTTCCATTTTCCTGCAGGTGATTCCTGTCTGGATAATAAAATCTATCCTGATTCACATATAAAACAACAGGATAAATGTATACTTTTTTCATAAAACAGTAATCATGGAATACTTTTTAAGCAATTCCACAGATTTCCACCCTGGAGCAAGCTCCAGAGCCTTAAATAGGACTCTGCTCTTGAGGTCGAAAGAAAGACTGGCTACACAGAATTCAAATAATGTTTATAATCCATGTACATTAACAGTGTATCCATTTACAGGAAGTCTGGGACTATTTAACAATAATCATTCTGGACTCCTTCTAATCAGTTCTCCATACTGCAGCTTGAATATTTCTTCTAAAATATATAATTGACTGAATTACTCCCCTCTTTAAAATTCTTCAGCAGCTCATCTTTGTATTTAGAATAAAATTCAGAGCTCTCAGCATATTACACAAAGCTTTTCTTGATCTGGCCCCAGCCTACCTTTCTCAACAGTATCTGCAACTCTTTCTCTTTTCCTGGATCATTTATTTTAACTACAGTAACTATTGGCCATTACCATCACTCTGCTGGGCCTTTTTCCATCTTGTTCCCTCTATCTGGGATATTCTTTCTTTTGCGAACCCACCCCTACTCACTGCTACACACTTTTTAAAACTTAAGTATCTCCTAATCATCGATAAGATACAACTCATTCATTACTTCAGAAAACACTGCTTGTCCCATCTTTTCTTCTTCTCTCTCCAAACACCAATAGGGAGCCTGTCCTCTGCTCTCCCACAACACTGTGTAAAAGTTATTGTAGCATTTTTTTCACCCTGTATTGTAGTTATCTGCTAAGACACAAGTTCCTTAATGGTAGGTTCTGTATCTTACCCCCCATTGTGTATCTGTGTTGTACTAAGTCACTCAGGTCACTCTTCATCCCCCGCTGGTGTCTATGTCAGAAGCTTTCTCTGCCCCTTGTCATACTTTTCAAGGGAACATTTCATGCAAAGATGGGTTCAATAAAGGACGGGAATGGTAGGGACCTGACAGAAGCAGAAGATATTAAGAAGAGGTGGCAAGAATACACAGCAGAACTGTACAAAAAAAGATCTTCATGACCCAGATAACCACGATGGTGTGATCACTCACCTAGAGCCAGACATCCTGGAATGCGAAGTCAGTGGGCCTTAGGAGCCATCACCATGAATGAAGCTAGTGGAGGTGATAGAATTCCAGTAGAGCTATTTCAAATCCTAAAAGATGTTGTGAAAGTGCTGCACTCAATATTCTGGCAAATTTGGAAAACTCAGCAGTGGCCACAGGACTGGAAGAGGGCAGTTTGCATTCCAATCCCAAAGAAAGGCAATGCCAAAGAATGCTCAACTACCAGACAATTCTACTCATCTCACATGCTAGCACGGAGAAGGCAATGGCAACCCACTCCAGTACTCTTGCCTGGAAAATCCCATGGATGGAGGAGCCTGCTGGCTGCAGTCCATGGGGTCTCGAAGAGTCAGACACGACTGAGCAACTGCACTTTCACTTTTCACTTTTATGCATTGGAGAAGGAAATGGCAACCCACTCCAGTGTTCTTGCCTGGAGAATCCTAGGGACGGCGGAGCCTCGTGGGCTGCCATCTATAGGGTCGCACAGAGTCGGATACGAGTGAAGCAACTTAGCAGCAACAGCAGCAGCACATACTAGCAAAAAAATGCACAAAATTCTCCAAGCCAGGCTTAAACAGTATGTGAACCATGAACTTCCAGATGTTCATGCTGGATTTAGAAAAGGTAGAGGAACCAGAGATCAAATTGCCAACATCTGTTGGATCATGGAGAAAGCAAGAGAATTCCAGAAAAACATCTACTTCTGCTTTATTAACTATGCCAAAGCCTTTGACTGGGTGGATCACAACAAACTGTGAAAATCCTTCAAGAGATGGGAATATCAGACCACCTGACCTGCCTCCTGAGAAATCGGTATGCAGGTCAAGAAACAACAGTTAGAACTGGACATGGAACAACAGACTGGTTCCAAATTGAGGAAGGAATATGTCAAGGCTGTATATTGTCACCCTGAATACATCATGTGAAATGCTGGGCTGGATGAAGCACAAGCTGGAATCAAGATTGCCGGGAGAAATATCAATAACCTCAGATATGCAGATGACACCACCCTTATGGCAGAAAGTGAAAAAGAACTAAAGGGCCTCTTGATGAAAGTGAAAGAGGAGAGTAAAAATGTTGAATTAAAGCTTAACATTCAGAAAACTAAGATCATGGTACTCAGTCCCATCATTTCATGCAAATAGAAGGGGAAACAATGGAAACAGTGACAGNGGGAAGCATTGGGGGCAGGAGAAGGGGACGACAGAGGATGAGATGGCTGGATGGCATCACTGACTCAATGGACCTGAGTCTGAGTGAACTCCAGGAGTTGTTGATGGACAGGGAGGCCTGGCGTGCTGTGATTCATGGGGTCACAAAGAGTCGGACACGACTGAGACATATTCAGACATATTCAGAGACGCTCAAATATAATTCAGAATATTACTATTTAAAATTAAAATTTAAAAATACTGAATTTCATTATTAAAATTCCTTCATAGGTACTTAACACAGTAGGAAATACATATGAAGTGTCTAATGTCAAGTTGGCACAAATAAAGTGGGTTTTTACTCTTAAAATAGGAATACAAAATGGTAATTGAACTTAATTTAGAATCCTTAACTTAAAGTCAATTCTTTATTCAAAGCATGCCATTAAATTTAAATTTAACCATAACAACTTCACATAGGTCATTTTATAGAAGTGAAATAATTATAAGTTGCTATTATCAAAAATTCCAAATAATTAATCTTAAAGGCATTAGTATAGGGCAGACTATATAAACTGCCTCATTTGTTACAGGGCTGTACATGCTACAGAAAAGATTAATTTTTAATTGCAGGGCACTGTAAAGAAATACATTAAAAGATTTTTCTTTCTTTGAGTTAAAACAATCATCTTTCAATTTTTAAAAAGCAATTATAACACATAAAAAAAAACATAGATAAAAGTAGGCAAGGGGAGCTTGTCTTTAATCACTGAGCCTTTGTTAGAGGAGAAATCTTTCTCAGGGCCACCTGAGAAAGGTTACTAGAAGTATTTGATTTTGGCAATAACATCATCACGGTCATAGATGCTGAAGACATCACATGGATGTAGAGGCCAACAATAATAAATAAAAAAGAACTAAAATTGGTTTAGAGCAAAGTCATGTTCCTGAATATCAGATGTGTTCATTTTACAGTCAATAGTCTTAAAAAAAGACGGTCCATGTTTCCTGTTAAAAATAACCAACATTTTCAGACATGTTTCCATGGCTTATCTCAGTTCACCTTATTTATCAGTATAGATTTCTGGAGAAATTAAAAAAAAACCTCTGCTATTAAAAAATGCAAACTATGAGGAAATCATGGTTTTAAAATGGTAATAAACTAATAACAATTATTTTAACAATGACTATCCCTTCCGTTTGAAGTTATATTTTATTCAGAAAAATACCATTTTAAAATAAATCATCTTCCAACTATAATTTCTATGGCTTGATTTATGTCTTAGAAATATAAAATATGCATGCAGTAGCTTGAAATAGTAGATAAAACACAGAATCTATAAAGGTTTATAAAACAGGATTAAAATGAGAAAATCAGATACCAAGACTAGATCTTTTCATAGTTCATGGTACACATCAGGTATTCAATAAATGTTCTTAATGAAAGAAGTAGTAAATAATGGATATAAAAAATAACTGATTACCTACATTGGTTAAAACACAATAGATAAATATAGGAAAAGTTAATGAAAATATGGTTAATCATTTTGATAATTAATATTTCTTAAATCATCAGGGTATGCAGAGCCTAATTTTGTGGCAAAGCATTGAATTTGAACCCCAGTTTGGCCAACAATTGGGTTTCTGATCATAAATTTAGGTGATCACTCAGGGTTCCTTCTGCTTTAAACCACTGTTCCTAATTCCCACAACAGGTAAGAACTGAAATCTATTTTGGAGTTTTTCGTTAAATCACATATTCATATATTTACTTATTAGATATGATATTTCTAAAGGTATATAAGTTGATATATTACTAAGTAAGCCTTATATAGTACTTCATATATATTTTTCCTCAAAAATTAATTCACTATAAGAACTCATGAGTTTATTTCAAAGTATAGTCTTAACAACCTGAGCTCTTGATGAGGAATCAACCTTAGTGTGTTCATCCATAAAAGACTTATTGTCAGGATTAAAAGAATTTTAAAAAATGAAATGCTTAGAAAGTTACTGGCACACAGTAAGTGCTTAATAAACATCATTACTATTCTAATGAAATAATCTTATACATATTTTGTAATTTAGAATGTTAAATAATCTTCTAAATCTTCACTAAAATAGAAGTAAACTTCTAATAAACAATGAAGCAAAATCTCTTTTCAATAGCCTGGTATAAAGTTACTCTTTAAATTAAAAAAAAAAATCTTATTACTATACATCAACAGATGCCAGTAAAAGTCAAACTTACACATCTGTTTATAAGACTTAAAAGTTTCACTTTAAGCATCAAATGTTAAGCTTCAATATTAAAAATCTTACTTACGGATTTGCTTATTCTCCTTTGGTAACTGTATTTTATTTGTTTGGCTGCTGCCTTCCAGTACAAACACAAAACTTTTAACTTCTTTATCAAATTCCTACAGAACAAAATTGAACCCAGTGGTAACTGTGTGTTTTATTTGACATTTATTATAAAATTGAAGTAGCATGCCCATACAAAAAGCCTCACACTCAAATGACTTAAAAATAGGCCCAGGTTTAATGATGCTGCTAAGACTTGCTGGGAATTGGAATACAGAAGCCACACTTAGCAACTTGGCAAATTCTCTTCTATATCAAGACACTCTTCTTCCAAATAAGTTTTCTAACATCAGGGATTCCCAAGTTACTAATTTAGAGTTTCTAGAGTCCAGGTATCCTTCCCTTTCTATAATCAATGTATTTCTGTCTAATACATTGAACTGAACATTGCTCTCTGTTAACAGTACAATAAACCATCTAAATTATGTTGTATCTAGTCCGGAAGTTCCTTGGTTTCAAGCCATGGCTCATATAGAGTTAATCAGTGCCTTATTTTACCAGTCTTCTAATGTGAAGTTCCATACATCATTTACTTAAAATCAGTACAAATTAAAGTGTTACAACTAAGGAAGGTTATCTAAAAAACAAACATAAACAAAACACACCTGGAAATGAAAAACTTATTATACATGAGAATCCAATTTCTATCAAAGTATTAATGCAAATGGTTATTATTACTATTTTTTAATCTTGAAGCAAATACAAAATCTTTAAATACAAAGACCTCTTTTTCACAAAGAAACCTTTCATAGATCTCTTCCTTTTGGTACATGTTTTAAACCAATATAGTAATGTAAAGTAAAATAAAGTAAAAATAAAAATTAAAAAAATAATAATAAAAAAATAAAAATACATTGTAACCAATGGTTGCTAAGGATTAAGTAACATTTAAATAAATTTGTATTATATTTATCACAATAACATGTCCCATGTATTTGCAATGAACATAGAGTGTATTATTTATTTCATCTGCACACATATTGGGCATACACTAAAACCTTTTAACAGCTTATCAAAATCTTGAACATGCCCATAAACCCTTGTGTAGTCCAGCCCCTGCCTAGTTTTTCTAACTTCATCTCTTGCTTCACACTCTCCTCCACTCTGCATACTAGCCTCTAGCCTTCCAGCAGTTTCTTAAAAATTCTAAGTTCCCTCCAAAGCAAGGACTTTATACCTGCTTTTCTCATTGCCTGAAAGTTTATTTCTCTACCAGCTCCATCTGGTGCCTAGTTAGCTAGAGATCAAATATTATTTCCTCAGGGGACCCTTTCCTGCCCTCTCTGCTCTAAACCCTCACAGCACCAATTTACTTTCACTCATAGTAAAAGCTATAAAATTTTGAGCAAGTCACTTAACCTTACCATGCCTATAAGATAAGCATAAGTGTACTTTATGAAATACAAGGTTATTGTACAGAATATATAACATGTAATGTGCTTAATCCTATGGTTGGTAAACAGTAAGCACTCAATTAATAGTAGTTTAAAAAACTATCCGTAGAATAAAGTCTCTAGAAAGATATTTTTCTTTTAACTGTAAACAAGAAAGAAGAGAAAGAAAAAGACAGGGAAGGATATGGATTTTTAGGTCTGGTGGCCAAGAGGTTGAGGTAGTTCCTACCTGATGTTATTGGTTTTCCCTGTGAAATGGGGGGTGAGGTCTATGGTAAATGAGTGAGGAGGGCCTGTCTTGGGGGTGGGGGTAAGGAGTTTATGGTTGGAAACCTGAAAGATACTAGAGAAAGAATCATTTTAGAGACGAGGAGAACAAGATTAGGTTCTTGGGCTGTTCATACTTAATTCACAGCATTATCAACGTGAAAGACTATTGAAATTTTCTCCAAAGGTATTGTGAAGCCCACATGCAGACACAGGAAAGAGATGTGAATTCAGGAATTCAGAAATGGTTGGCATTTGCTAGGCAGGCATGATGAAAGGAGAAGGAGCAGGGCATTCAAGGTCTTGACTGGGAAGTGACTGAAATTTTGGACCATGGATTCTGGGCTGGAGAGAAAAAGAAAGTGAAGACAGGCTAAGTGAGTGAGTAAGTAGGTAAGTAAGTAAATCAATCTAAACACTGAGAAAAAAGTAGAATGGTCGATGGCCTAATAGTCACAATTAGGTTGAAGGACAAATAAGAGTGTGAGTAACTAGGCAGGCAACATTAAGAATCAAAGACTAGACTCAAGGTCTCAGGAATTTCAGGGGCCATGCAGTTTTCTCTTGAGAGTCCCTTGGACTGCAAGGAGATCCAACCAGTCCATTCTGAAAGAGATCAACCCTGGGATTTCTTTGGAAGGAATGATGCTGAAGCTGAAGCTCCAGTACTTTGGCCACCTCATGTGAAGAGTTGACTCATTGGAAAAGACCCTGATGCTGGGAAGGATTGGGGGCAGGAGGAGAAGGGGACGACCGAGGATGAGATGGCTGGATGGCATCACTGACTCCATGGGCGAAGACTAGACTCAAGGTCTCAGGAATTTCAGGGGCCATGCAGTTTTCTCTTGAGAGTCCCTTGGACTGCAAGGAGATCCAACCAGTCCATTCTGAAAGAGATCAACCCTGGGATTTCTTTGGAAGGAATGATGCTGAAGCTGAAGCTCCAGTACTTTGGCCACCTCATGTGAAGAGTTGACTCATTGGAAAAGACCCTGATGCTGGGAAGGATTGGGGGCAGGAGGAGAAGGGGACGACGAGGATGAGATGGCTGGATGGCATCACTGACTCCATGGGCGTGGGTCTGGGTGAACTCCTGGAGTTGGAGATGGACAGGGAGGCCTGGTGTGCTGTGATTCATGGGGTCGAAAAGAGTTGGACACGACTGAGCGACTGAACTGAACTGAACTGATGCAGTTTTCAGTAATAAGGTACAAAGTGTGACAGAGGGAAACAGTGCTGAAGTAGAGTGCAGAAGGTCATGAGAGAGGAAGTCAAGAAAATGAGAAGCCCAGGGTTTGAAGATTTTCCTCACAGATACTGAAGTCACCCAAAACAACAGCAGGACTTGACACGTAGAGAAGGGTTATGAGCTGTGTGCCAAAATCTTCAATGAGGAGGGATATCTCAAAGGGCTGTAGCCAGTATCATGAAAGGGTTTTGAAATGAATGAACAGGTAAACCAGTTCTGAGACCTTACCAAGTCCTTTCTGTTATAATCTTTTAGTCTCATTTCTTTCCCGGATTTAGCTGGCTTTAATTTCTAACACTTACTTTCCAAATCACAGATGGACTGCCGAGGATCTTCCATTTTGCTCCAGGATTTTTACCCTGGGCACTAAAGATTTCAACAAACGCACCTCCCTAGGGTGAAAAAACATTTTTTTAATTGCAGTGAAAGACAATGCTAAGAAGAAGGAAATATTATCTACCACATAGTCTATAACCACTGTTCTGGGAATCTGTCAGTAAAGTAGATCTGAGAGGAAACATTATCCTTGTTATTATTCCTTTATATCTTGGGTGTATCTAAGCAACAACTGTTCTGATTCAAGTCACCTCAAGTTAATAGTTTAAGAAATTTTTTTGAAAGCAAACATTAAATAAATGTGAAGCTATACAAACTTTACAATCTCTCAGTGTAAGATTCATTTACTTCATGTATATAGTTCATGCTCACAAAATATTTTATTCAACACACACTAAAGGGTCAAAACTCAACTCTCAGGCAAGGCTAATCAAACCGGATAATTATCTCTGGCTACAAGCTTTTTAGTCAACTAACCTGAGTTCCTATACCAGTTCTTCCATTTATTAACTGACCTTGGAGATACTTAACCTCTTGATTCTTCTTCTGTAAAATGGGTTGTCAGATTACACAGGACAGTAAACATAAATCATCACATTCAGTACCTTGCATAGAGCTCATTAGTACCAATAATGATTATTCAAAAAAAGGGCAAACTGAATAGTACTGGGTCAATTAAAAAAAGCTTGAACTTGGAGAGGGAGTGATTCTTAAGAATTCCTATACAATATTTTAAATATATTTAACACAATTTGGTGATCTACAAAATATGTACAAAAAAGAGAATTATTTATATAGATATGCTAAATGTTCCCTATTGTAATCCTGAGAACATGGAGGGACATGCTCACATAAAATCAAGAAACACATTACTGAATGTCCATAAGCTTTACTTATAAAAGAGAGGCATTATAAATGATTGTCTCTAAGGAAGAGTTTACTGAAAGAAATTGAAAATCTGAGCGTAAATATGATTTTTTTATGGCCTGTTAATTTATAAGCAGCACATAAGCAACTGTCTGATTTTCATAATGTGTCCAGCTTTTAATTTTTCTCAGTAATACAAAGATATTTTTGCTTCTGTGTTTTAACATATAATCACTTGAAGCTGAGACATTTAATGTCTTCTTGAGGGAAACTGCACTTCTGTGCAAACTGAGGAAAAGAATTACTATAGCTTCTGAAGTCAGGGTATATTTCACTATGAATTTTAAATTTGAGGAAGTTTTTTTAAGAGAAATATCCATACACCTGAAGAGACAGAAAAATATACCTCCCCCATGCCCATTCCTTTCTGCTATCGCCTGTTTCCCACAGTGGACACAGGTTTTATATAACAATATATGTTTTACCTATATTAAGTGAAAGAAAATCTCTAAAATTGTTCTAACACATTTAATGACATCAAATGTAATAGAAGAGAACTGCGGAACACTGAGGAGACTCGTTAAGAAGGCAGGTAGTATACGGCGAAAAGCAAATAAGGAAACGTGGGACTATCCTTAACGGTCCAGGAGTCTCCACTTCTAATTCAGGGGGCACCAGTTCCACCTCAGGTTGAGAAACGAAACTGTCCCGCGGCAACTACTGAGCCTGCGCACTAGAGAGCTTGGACACTTCAAAAATCAGACATTTGCTTTATGTGTTGCTTATAAATCAACAGGCCATAAAAGAAAATCTTATTTCCGCTCACGTTTTCAGTTTCTTTCAGTAAACTCTTCCTTAGAGACAATCATCTATAATGCCTCTCTTTTATAATTAAAGCTTATAGGCATTCAGTAATGTATTTCGTGATTTTATGTGAGCATGTCCCTCCATGGTCTCAGGATCACAGTAGAGAACATTTAGCATGTCTATAGAAACAATTCTTTTTTGTACATATAGTTTTCCAAACTGTATTAAATATATAAAAAAATCTTATAGGAATTCTTAAAGTAAGAATCACTCCAAGTTCAAGCTTTTTTAATTGACCCACTACTATTCAATTTGCCTTTTTTTTGAATAATCGTTACTGGTACTAATGAGCTCTGTGTTCACCCAGCGCAGCCAAAACATAAAAGCAACGAAGAGGTGACCAGCAGAGGACTGTTCCAGCACAGGGACAAATTTGTTCCTAACAGCAGTACTAAGATGGCAGACACATGGAAAGTGTAACCTCAGGTACAGGTAGGAGGGGAAGAGGCTGGAGCCAAGGAAGAGCAGGAAGATGCCCAGTGAGGTGAGGAAAGCTGGAGAGCTTTGGAAACTATTCAGAGTAGGCAAGGTGACTGAAGAGCCAGAAGCAGTTTCCCTCAGTGTGTTATCTGGACCACCTGCATCTGAAGCAACTACCGAAAGGTTCTATGAAGGTAAATTAACTATTCCATGGACAGAGATTCTGATTCCCTCTATTTGAGGGTGAGAATCAGGAAATTCGTATTTTTACACGTACTCCAAATAGTCTTAATGTACTGCATGTTTGAGCATCACTAACCCCCACTTTGGGGCGGGGGGGCAGAAAATAGCACCTGGCCAAGTGCTTACGCTCTTTCTGGGCTCAACCCATTCAAGCATTCACTTATTCACTCTTCTAAATTGCGTCCGAGTTACCAGAGTGCCTCAAAATTGGTAAAACTCAAGATTAGTGGGTCCTATCCTCAAGTTTCTGGTCCAGGAGGTCTGGTTGAGGGTTTAAGACTGCATTTCAGTCACAAACACAGGCATCCCTACACCTTGAGAAGCACGGAACTGTTGAGTGAACAAAAATCAAATTATATCCCCACACAGTTGCTTTTTTTTTTTTTGGTGGGGTAGGAGGGTCAAGAGCACTTACCCAGTAATTCCTTCTTACCCCTAACAAGACAGTATCATTTGGGGATGTGGGGTAGGGAGTGGGGTGGCTGAGTTGTCAACGGAACGTGAGCTACCTCACCCGAGAGGAGAAACTAGACAGGATGCCGTTTCGGGTTACCTGGTACTCATTTTTGAACATTCCCGCAGGGGGCCCAGGGCTTGAGGGGCACGGAGTTCGGGGCTTCCAGAAAAACAGCTTGACACAGACGGCTGGAAGGCGGCGGGAGGGCGTGAAGCTCGGGGCCCGACGGCCAAGGAAGGGCTTCGTGCTCCGTCGCGACCCCCAGGCTCTTCTCAGCCCTTAGTCAGCTCCACCTCAGACCCGCGACCCGAACCATCACGGCCCAGCCGCCAGGGAGCCCGAGTCTGTGAGGGCACGGCTGCCTGGGGGAGCTCCCGGCGGCAGCCGGGATGAAGTGTGTGCGTAATCTACGTGACGGGACGCACAGACGCCCAGCCTCGGACAACCGCCCGCCCGCTAGCCCGGGAAAGGCGGGCGCGTTCCCGCCGCCGTCCCGCCCCCCAATCCTCTCGGAAAAGGGCGGGGCGAGAAGGACGGACCTTCCGACCGCGCCCATTGGTTCCCAGTAGGCGCCAGCGCGTGGCGCTGTCTGAGCGTCACGCCGAGGGACACGTGAGACTACGCAGTGACGTAGGCGTTGCCCAGGCAACCGAGGGTCTCCCGCGGAAAGGGTGGAACTTTCACCTGATACCCTCACTCTGGTCAGGTAGTGACTTGTGTCTACAAAGATAAGTTAACCTGACTTAACAACTACCACAAATGCTGGGCTTTTCTACAAAACATAGCACATCGACTTGGTTTCTCGTCGTTGTGAACACTGACTAGTGATAGGTTGCTGAAGTAAAGAGTCATGGACTCATGGAACCAGGTTTCTAAACGTGGCTTCAGTCACTTCTAGGGTCGCCAGACCCTTTCATTGCTTCAAAAGGTCCAAGGAGGTAAGAGTATTTACTCAAGGTCACTGCACGCTTCAAAAAGCCAAGGTTTTTTTGCTCCAGATAATAAAGACATGAGGCGGGCGTTGGCTTAAGTTTGGTTCTGAGTTGGAAACACTCTTAAAGTGTAAGTTTTTAAAAAAGTACCTTTTCGCTCTCTGCTTTTTAAAATAGCTTGTTTATTTATTTGGCTGTGTCAGGTCTTAGTAGCAGCACAGGGGATCGTCCTTGCCCCGCTCACGCTCCAGTAGTTGTGACCGGAAGGCTCTAGGCCTGTGGGATCTTACTTTCCCAGGTGACCAAGGGCTGAAGAATAAGTCTGCCAATGCAGTAAATGGAAGAGACATAGGTTCGATTCCTGGGTTGGAACGATCCCCTGGAGTAGGAAACAGCAATGTAATCCAGTAGTCTTGCCTGGAAAATTCCATGGCCAGAGGAGCCTGGCAGGCTATATGGGGGTCACAAAAGATTTGAACACTATTGAGCACACAGCATACACGTGGAGTCTTAGTTTTCCCAGGAGGAATTGAGTCTGTGACCCCTGTATTGCAAGGTGGCTTAACCACTGAATCACCAGGAAAGTCCCCAATGTCAGTATTAATGTCAGCTCAGTTCAGTTCGCTCAGTCAAGTCCGACTCTGGGACCCCATGGAATGCAGCACGCCAGGCCTCTCTGTCCATCACCAATTCCCACAGTTTACTCAAACTCATGTACATCGAGTAGGTGATGCCATCCAACCGTCTCATCCTCTGGCTTCCCCTTCTCCTCCACCCAACATCAGGGTCTTTTCCCACGAGTCAGTTCTTCGAATCAGATGTTCAAAGTATTGGCATTTAAGCTTTAGCATCAGTCCTTCCAATGAATATTCAGGACTGACTTCCTTTAGGATGGACTGGTTGTAGCTTCTTGCAGTCCAAGGGACTCTCAAGAGTCTTCTCCAACACCACAGTTCAAAAGCATCAATTCTTTGGAGCTCAGCTTTCTTTATAGTCCAACTCTCACATCCATACATAACCACTGGAAAAACCATAGCTTTGACTAGATGGACTTTGTTGGCAAAGTAATGTCTCTGCTTTTTAATATGCTGTCTAGGTTGGTCATAGCGCTTCTTCCAAGGAGCAAGAGTCATTTAATTTCATGGCTGCAGTCATCATCTGCAGTGATTTTGGAACTCCTCAAAATAAAGACTCACTGTTTTCACTGTTTCTGTATCTATTTGTCATGAAGTGATGGGACCAGATGCCATGATCTTAGTTCTCTGAATGTTGAGTTTTAAACCAACTTTTTCACTCTTCTCTTTCACTTTCATCAGGAGGTTCTTTAGTTCTTCACTTTCTGCCATAAGGGTGGTGTCATCTGCACATCTAAGGTTATTGATATTTCTCCCGGCAATCTTGATTCCAGCTTGTGCTTCATCCAGTTCAACATTTCTCATAATGTACTCTGCATAGAAGTTAAATAAGCAGGGTGACAATATACAGCCTTGACGTACTCCTTTTCCTATTTGAAACCAGTCTGTTGTTCCATGTCCAGTTCTAACTGTTGCTTCCTTACCTGCATATAGGTTTCTCAAGAGGCAGGTCAGGTGGTCTGGTATTCCCATCTCTTTCAGAATTTGCTAGAGTTTGTTGTGGTTCACACTTTGGCATAGTCAAGAAAGCAGAAATAGATGTTTTTCTGGAACGCTTGCTTTTTCAATGATCTGATGGATATTGGCAATTTGATCTCTGGTTCCTCTATCTTTTCTAAAACCAGCTTGAACATCTGGAAGTTCATGGTTCACTTAGGGCTAAGCCTGGCTTGAAGAATTTTGAGCATTATTTTACTAGCGTGTGAGATGAGTGCAATTGTGTGGTAGTTTAAGCATTCTTTGGCATTGCCTTTATTTGGGATTGGAATGAAAATTGACCTTTCCAGTCCTGTGGCCATGGCTGAGTTTTCCAAATTTGTTGGCATATTGAGTGCAGCACTTTCACAGCATCATCTTTCAGGATTTGAAATAGCTCAACTGGAATTCCATCACCTCCACTAGCTTTGTTCATAGTGATGCTTCCTAAGGCCCACTTGACTTCACATTCCAGGATGTCTGACTCTAGATGAGTGATCACACAGTCGTGATTATCTGGGTCATGAAGATCTTTTTTGTACACTTCTTCTGTGTATTTTTGCCGCTTCTTAATATCTTCTGCTTCTGTTAGGTCTGTATCATTTCTGTCCTTTATCAAGCCCATCTTTGCATGAAATGTTCCCTTGGTATCTCTAATTTTCTTGAAGAGATCTCTAGTCTTTCTCATTCTATTGTGTTCCTCTATTTCTTTGCATTGATCGATAAGGAAGGCTTTCTTATCTCCCCTTGCTGTTCTTTGGAACTCTGCATTCAAATGGGTATATCTTTTCTTTTCTCCTTTGCCTTTCACTTCTTTTCTATTCACAGTTATTTGTAAGGCCTCCTCAGACACCCATTTTGCCTTTTTGAATTTCTTTTCCTTGGGGATGGTCTTGATCCCTGCCTCCTGTAAATGTCACAAAGATCCCTTCATAGTTCAGGCACTCTATCTTTCAGATCTAATACCTTGAATCTATTTCTCACTTCCACTGTATAATCGTAAGGGATTTGATTTAGGTCATACGAGAATGGTCTAGTGGTTTTCCCTACTTTCTTCAATTTATGTCTGAATTGGTTTCTTTGGTTAAGTCCTATTAATCCTACAGAGTTTACATCAAGGGTCTCTTTCTAAGGTACTCTTCTGATATCCCTGAATTGATCAGATCCCCCTATTTACATGTTCTCATAGCATCTTAGCTCTTAGCACATTGAAATCATTGTTGAAATTTTATATGTGTTTGTAATATTGCCCATCTCTATTGGACTATAGATTTCAAGAGACCAGGTACCATGTCTGTTTTCATTTGCTTGTTTTTTGCTTTTTTACCCTTGAATCCCTCCCTAATGGCTGGTATACTACTCCAACCATGTACTTGGTATAACAAAATAGTAATGGAATGAATGACTTAAAGTGAGAGGAAATGAAAGACAAATATACTCTTAAAAGACAGCCATAGTTTTCGTGTTGAGAAAACATGAACAAAGCAGTTGAAAACATATTTAGTTAATAACATAATTAATAATCTTAATTAGATTTGCTTTTTGCTCAGTCGTGTCCAACTCTTTCGCGTGGGCCACCCGTGGCCACAGTCCTCCAGGCTCCTTTGTCCATGACATTTGCAAGGCAAGAGTACTGGAGTGGGCTTGAATTTGCTACTCCAGGGCGTTTTCCCCACTCAGGGATTGAATCTTCTTCTCTTGCGTCTCCTTGATTCTAGTGCATTAGCAGGCAGATTCTTTACCACTACAGAGGCCTGGGAAGCCCAACCTCAGTGTACTGAGAAACTAGTTACGGAATTGAAGAGATTAACCACAGTGTATCAATATGTTATTACTCAGATATTTTTAAGATCATCTATTTATTCAATTTAATGCTGGAAAAAAACAGTAAAGTTTACTTCAATCTCCTTATTTTCTTGAGACAAAGGATTGTCCAAGGCCCAGCTATCCAGGATTTGGATCATCTCCTAATCCCCCTAAGTCATCACAAGTTCAGGAGACTTACAGTTGGATTTTTGTTATCAAGTGTGCTGTATGGCCTGTCCAAACATTGGACAACTTGGAAGGCAACCCAACTTAGATCAAAATTGTTTTCTCTATGGTGAGAACTAACCTTAATACTGACATTGGTGGCTATAAAGCAAATATAAGCATGTGCCCTACTTTAACAATATGAACTCAAAACCACAGATAGGAAGAGATTTAATTTTATAATATCAAATGCTTTTGTTGATTTGGATGAATGCAAGCTGTGACTAAAAACTTGGATTTGGCTGTGACTTCAGGAATGGCTACTAGAATTAAGCACCACCCACCCACCCCGCCGCCCACCCTCAAACCCTGGGAAAGAAAAACCAGCCTGCTTAAAGCATTTTGCTTCAGCCAAGTTATTTATGTACATTATTAATGGCAGTTAAACTGTTTCTCTAATTGCTACAATTTTTAAAGAACCTGGTACAATTAGTAATTGCATTAAATCGCCTAACTTAATTTGACAACATTAAGAATTAGTCACTTTACAAGCTTTAAAGTGCTTGTCTTTGTTCTACAAAGAAAGTAATTTGGTAGTGTATTAATATTATTAAAGTATATTGGATGATATTTAAAATAGAATAGACTAGAAGCAGTTTTCAAGGGTGGCAGAGTCTTTGTATGTCAATGTAGTCATTCAAGTTAGATGATATGGTTATTAATTTGACAAGAGATAGTATTCTTTTGAACTAAGAAAGTGTAGTATTTGCCACAGTATATTTGAAGTTTATATTTTGGTTGCAGTTCACAATCAAGTTATTTGGTGTAATGGGAAGGAAAAAGATACTGATTTGATGATCAGAATTCATTTTGCTATGCAGTAATCTAGAAATGTTTAATACTTGCAGAATTGTTTTATTCCACATTATGAACTAACTTTATGAATGATATTAATGCCAAGTTGCTAGAATAATTTAAAAATTGTGCCTGTTTTGTAGTTTCAAGCAAGTTGAAAAAAGTTAATGCTATCTGAGTCATAGTCATGTGTTTCATTTTTGATTAGAGAATAGTGAATCTTTTTTTAGGAAGGTGCGGTGGGGGGAAAGTTTTTGAGGAGTTTAAGTTTTCTCCAAAAATGTTTTTCTTTTTCTTTTTTTCTTTCTGATCTGTGCAACTCCACAGTGACTGTTTCCTGCCTGTACCTTTAGATAACCAAAATCCATGCATAAACTTGAAATTTCCAAAATGAGTTACTACCTGCAGATTTTCTCAGGGAAAAAAAAAAAAAAAACTTCCAGTAGTTGAACATTTCCCTATGTATTACCTATAAATACTTTCCTAGATAAATCAGTTTTAAATAGCAAGCACAAGTTTAGAAAAATGAACATATTTGTAAAATGCATCTTTGAAAAGATTAAATGAAGAGAGGTGATATTTAATGCCAGTTTGTTTTAAAATAACATAAATGCTCTAATTTTTTCATAAAAGTTAAATTAGATCTAAGTAGTAAGTTTTTCTATCCCTAATCTAAATAGCCAACTAGTGTTGACTTGTGATAAGAGGGCTATAGAAACCTGGATAGCCACATACAAAAGAATGAAAATGGATCCTTATTTTATTGTATATAAAAAATTAACTCAAAATGCACCTGAACACGAAACTATAAGAGAAAACATAGGAGAAAGATTCATGAAATTTGATTTGACAGCGATTTCTTGGATATGACACTAAAATCACAGGCAACAACAAAAACAACAGAATATAAATTTCCTTTTCCAGTGCATGAAACTGAAAAGTGAAAGTGAAGTCACTCAGTTGTGTCTGACTCTTAGCAACCCCATGCAGGCTCCTGCATCCGTGGGATCCTCCAGGCAAGAGTACTGGAGTGGGGTGCCATTGCCTTCTCTGAGAATATAAATTAAGCTACATCAAAATCTTAAAACTTCTGTGCATCAAAGGACATGATAAACAGCATTAAAAGACAACCTATGGAATGGGATAAAATATTTGGAAATCATATATCTGTAATGTATATATTCGGAATATACAAGGAACTAATACAACAATAACAAAAAAACACCCGGTTCGAAATTGGCAAAGATCTAAATAGACTTTTATCTAAAAATGATATACAAATGGCCAATAAAACACATGAAAATCAATATCACTAACCATTAGGGAAATGCAAATCAAAATATCAGTGAACAATCACTTCACATTCATTAGGATGGCTAGTATCAAAAACATGGAAAGTAAAGGTGTTGGTGAGAATGTGGAGAAATTGGAACACTTGTGCACTGTTGTGGGAATGTAAAATGATGCAGCAATTATGGAAAACAATATGGCAGTTTCTCAAAAAAAATTTTTAAATAGAATTATCATATGACCCAGCAATTCTACTTCTGGGTATATGTCAAAGAATTGAAAACAGGGTCTCAAAAAAATATATGTACACCCATGCTCTTAGCAGCATTATTTACAATAGTCAAAAGGTGGAAGTAACTCAGTTGTCCATGGATAGATGAATGGATAAACATAATGTAGCATACAGAAACAATGGAAAAGTGTTTAGTTTAAAAAAGGAAGGAAATTCTCACATGTGCCACCACCTGAATGAACCTTGGGGATGTTATGCTAAGTGAAATAAGTCAGTCATAAAATTCAACTATTGTATGATTTCACTTATATGTGGAATTGAGAGCAGTCAAAAACCATAGAATTGAAAGGTGGAATGGTGATTGCCAGGGAACATGTGACAGAGGAAGAAATTGAAAGTTATTTAGTGGATATAGAGTTTCAGTTTTGTAAAATGAAAAATTTCTGGACATTTCTTGTACAACAATCAATCAAGTATATGTGAATATGCTTAATATTACTGAACTTTACTCTTTAAAATATTTAAGCTGCCAAATTTCATTATGTGCTTTTTTTATACCACAATTAAAAGAAAAACGTTTTTTTGAAAAGTGAAAGTCTCTCAGTCGTGTCTAGTAGAAAAAGTCTTAATTGGTAGTTCCCATCTATGTATTTTTTTTTTTAAGTCAGATGTCTACAGGTGATACAATCAGCTGTTGTTGTACAGTTGCTAAGTTATGTCTGATTATTTGTGACCGCATGGCCTGCAGCATGCCAGGATCCTCTGTCCTCCACTATCTCCTGGAGTTTGCTCAGATTCATGTCTATTCATGTGCTATTTCATCATCTCATGCTCTGCCACCCTCTTCTCCTTTTGCCTTCAACCTTTCCCAGCACTGAGGTCTTTCACAGTGAGTCAGCTCTTTACATCAGATGGCCAAAGTATTGGAGTGTCAACTTCAGCAACATCCTTCCAATGAATATTCAGGATTCATTTCCTTTAGGATTGACTGGTTTGGCATCCTTGAAAACTTCTTTAGAAACCGCTTGAAAAACACTGATATAGAATAAAAGTGTGTGTGATGTGTGTGTGTGTGTGTGTGTGTGTTTAGCTGAACTTTTAAAATTTTCGTAATGTAATGGCATATATCTCCTGAGAACAAGGATAATCTCCTACATATCATTATATACAATAATATGACATGTACACTTCATCTCAATATCATCATCACAGTCAAATAATTTATGTATGAGTCAGCTGAGGGTAGGGCAAAGAGGGGGTGGTATAGGGCTATAGGGTGTTAACAGGGCTATAAGAGAGCATACTTTCTAAAGGGATGATGTAGAGGGAAGAAATGTTTGTCATTTCTAGTATATTCATTTTAACTCTTGGTTTTAAAAAAGCATTCTTCCCCGGTATTTTTGTTTTCATTGACATGTGAGTAAGTGAATTTGCTCAGTCGTGTCTGACTCTTTGTGACCCCATGGACTGTTGTAGCCTAGGGCTTCATAGATGGCGCTAGTGGTAAAGAATCCATCTGCCAGTGTAGGAAATGCAGGTGACTACAGTTTGATCCCTAGTTTGGGAAGATCCCCGGAGTAGGAAATAGCAACCCACTCCGGTGGGCCGAGGAACCTGGCAGGTTACAGTCCATGGAGCTGCAAAGAGTCAGACAGGACTGAGTGACTGAGCATACGCACACGTTTGACATGTAACATTCATTAAAGTATCATTTCCCCCATGGCTTCTACCTCAGTTCAGATAAAAATAATTTCCTATCTGTGATACCTCCACTTCATCCCCCATTCTGTAGTTAGAGTAATCCTTCTAATATATGAATATGGTCTTGTTCCTCCACTGTTTAATGCCCTTCAGTGATTTCTAGTTGCTGCTAGGACAAAGGCTTGGGTTACAAGGTCCTGCTTGGTGGTTGACTGGATGTAAGACATAAGGGAAATGGAGGATTCAAGGATCACGTCACAATTTATTGTCAGATAACTGGGTGAGTGGTGGGGGTTGTTCAAGTGGAAGAGCATGTTATGAGTTAAATTTGGATGAATTATATTTGGGTTTCCTATGAGACATACAATTGGAGCTATTGAATAGAGAGTTGAATGTGTGATTCTAGACCCCAAGATGGAAATTTGGGTTAGAAATACAGAATTAAGAGTTGTGAAAATATAAATGGTAAGTAAAGACTTAGAGATAGTTGAGGAGAAAACCTGGAGAGACTGCAAAAAATAAGAAGTAAAGATTTTGGCAGAAATGACATATAAGAGATGAGTAAAGGATCAAAAGGAAGTAGTCAAAAAAGTAGAAGAAAGACTCCCTGAATTTGCTGAGGCTCACACCAGTGGTGTAAAACTGTAAACAGGGATAGGCCATCAAATGTCTCTTCTTCTAAGATGTCAAATAAGGTAAGTCTTGCAAAGTAACACGAAGATCAACAGTGACCTCTGCAAGATTTCTTTTGTAGAGCCATTCACCTAGAAGCCACATTCTAGTAGATTAAGAAGTGATTGGTAAGTGAGGAAGGGCTGATAGCAACTGAAGACAACAGTTAAAGAAATTCAGTAGTGAAAGGGAATAAAGGAACTACAAGAGCTACAGTGTTAAGCATTTTATAGAGAATTTTTACAATTTGTTCCCAATGGGAGATGCATGGATTTTGAAGATAGAGACAAAAGGAAGAATAATCACAGTGAGGTGCCTGAAAAGGAGGAAGTGATGAGACTTAGAGCACAGAGCGAAGGATTATGGCTAGACAGGAGGAGAAGTGTATGATCCATTTTAATGAAAGACAATGTATAATTTATAGATAAGCTAACACGTGGACTCTTACTATATTTCCTGTGAGATTATTTGAAATTTAATTTGATATTCTTGAATAATATCTTAGTATGTAGATTCTTCTGAAGGCTACAATTATAATATCCTTTTTTTCCATAAAAGGAACAAAGGCAAAATAAAATCTTTTGTATTAGAGCCTTAATTTAATGTGGTTTGATTGAGGTTAAAGACTAATTCTCCCATACTGCTAATGGATGTTTTTGTTCAAGTATAATGAATAGAAATGTATATGTGCTGATCTTTAAAGAAATACCCCTCTATCATAGTTTTGTAGAACAATAGGGGAATTTACAATTGAAGGTAAAAATAAAAAGTTTAGTGAAAGAACTTTTAAAGAGTCAAAATCATGCAGTAAATTAACCTAAAAGTTGAAGGACAGAGGATAACACTTATTTGCAATCATAAATTCTCCCCAAAACTTATCTTTTATGTACTTTATCAAAACCTTTAATACAATTTTAAAATAGTCTATTTTATTGTTTTATAAAAACAGATTCTTGTATACTTGCTTAAATTTAATTTTTATATTATAATTGATTAACAATTTTGTGTTAGTTTCAGGTATATAAATTATTCGGTTATACATATATGTGTATCCATTCTTCTTCAGATTCTTTTCCCACATAGGCTATTATAGAATACTGATTTGAGTTCCCTGTGCTATTCAGTAGCTCTCTGTTGATTATCTATTTTATATGGAAAAGTATGAATATGCTGATCCCAAACTCCTAATTTATCTCTCTCTCCCAGGTTTTCCATACCCGGCAACCACAAATCTTCTTTCAAAGTCTTGGTGTCTTGTTTCTGTTTTGCAAATAATTTTATTTGCAAATTTTTTTTTTTTAGATTCCACATAAAGAGTACTGTCATACAATATTTGTCTTGTCTCTGTGTTACTTATTTCACTTAGTATGATAATTTCTAAGTCCATCCATGTTGCTGCCAATGACAAGATTTTATTATTTTTTATGACTAATATTCCTTTATATATATATATATGTACTACATCTTTATCCATTCTTCTGGCAATGGACATTTAGGTGTTTCCATGACTTAGCTGTTGTAAATAGTGCTGCAATGAACACTGGGGCTCATGTATCCTTTTGAATTATGGTTTTCTTTGGATATATGCCCAGGATTGGGATTGTTGGATCAGATGGTAGCTGTATTTTTAGTTTTTTTTTGAAGCCTCCATACTGTTTTCTATAGTGGCTGCACCAATTTATATTCCCACTCTTTTCTCCACAACCTATCCAGCACGTATTGTTTGTAGACTTTTTGATGATATCCATTCTGACCTGTGTGAGGCGATATCTCATTGTAGTTTAAATTTGCATTTCTTTCATAATTAGTGATGTTGAGCAACTTTCCATGTGCTGTTTGCCATCTGTATGTTTTATTTGAAGAAATATCTATTTAGATCTTCTGCCTATTTTTGATTTTTTTTTCTAACACAGCACTGCTTGAGCTGTTGTATATTTTGGAGGTTAATCCCTTGTCAGTCACTTCATTTGCAAATATTTTCTCTTATTCTGTGCATTGTCATTTCTTTTGTTTATGGTTTCCTTTGCTGTGCAGAAGCTTTTAAGTATAATTAAGTCCAGTTTTATTTATTTTCATTTTCTTTACCCTGGGAGGTGAATCCAAAAAGATATCAATGAAATTTATGTCAAAGAGTGTTCTATTTTTTCTTTTGATACTTGGAGTAACAGACAAGTTTGGCCTTGGAGTACAAAAGGAAGCAAGGCAAAGGCTAACAGAATTTTGCGAAGAGAATGCATTGGTCATAG
Source organism: Aepyceros melampus (assembly GCA_006408695.1). Lineage (NCBI taxonomy): Eukaryota > Metazoa > Chordata > Mammalia > Artiodactyla > Bovidae > Aepyceros > Aepyceros melampus. Next base: position 9,968 of record SJXQ01011874.1, on the reverse strand, counting down.
CAAACACTCTCTTCCAACAAAACAAGAGAAGACTCTACACATGGACATCACCCGATGGTCAATACTGAAATCAGATTAATTATATTCTTTTCAGCCAACGATGGAGACGCTCTATACAGTTAGCAAAAACAAGACCAGGAGCTGACTGTGGCTCAGATCATAAACTTCTTATTGCAAAATTCAGACTTCAACTGAAGAAAGTAGCAAAAACCACTAGACCATTCAGGTATGACCTAAATAAAATCCCTTATGATTATACAGTAGAAGTGACAAATAGATTCAAGGGATTAGATCTGATAGAGTGCCTGGAGAACTGTGGACAGATGTTTGTAATATTCTACAGGAGGTGGTGATCGAAACCATCCCCAAGAAGAAGAAACGTGAAAAGGCAAAATGGTTGTCTGAGGGGGCCTTACAATAGCTGAGAAAAGAAGAAAGCTAAAGGCAAAGGAGAAAAGGAAAGATATACCCATCTGAATGCAGAGTTCCAAAGAATAACAAGGAGAGATAAGAAAGCCTTCCTCAGTGATCAATGCAAAGAAATAGAGGAAAACAATAGAATGGGAAAGACAGAGATATCTTCAAGAATATTAGAGATAACCATGGGAATATTTCATGCAAAGATGGGCACAATAAAAGACAGAAATGGTATGGACCTAACAGAAGCAGAAGATATTAAGATATTGCCTCTTGGTGGCAAGAATACACAGAAGAACTATACAAAAAAAGATCTTCATGACCTAGATAACCACGATTGTGTGATCACTCAACTAGAGACAGACATCCTGGAGTCCAAAGTCAAGTGAACCCTAGCAAGCATCACTGTGAACAAACTTAGTGGACGTGATGGAATTCCAGTTGAGTGATTTCAGATCCTAAAAGATGATGCTTTGAAAGTGCTGCACTCAATATGTCAGCAAATTTGGAAAACTCAGCAGTGGCCACAGGACTGGAAAAGGTCAGTTTTCATTCCAATCCCAAAGAAAGGCAATGCCAAAGAATATTCAAACTACTGCACAACTGCACGCATCTCATCTCACATTCTAGCAAAGTAATTGATTCTCCAAGCCAGGCTTCAACAGTATGTGAATCGTGAATGTCCAGATGTTCAAGCTGGATTTAGAAAAGTCAGGTGAACCAGAGATCAAATTGCCAGCATCTGCTGGATCATAGACAAAGCAAGAGAATTCCAGAAGAACATATACTTCTGTTTCATTGAGTACACCAAAGCCTTTGACTGTATGGATCACAACAGACTGTGGAAAATTCTTAAAGAGATGGGAATACCACCTTACCTGCTTCTCAGAAATCTTTATTCAGGTCAAGAAACAACAGTTAGAACCAGACATGGAACAATGGACTGGTTCCAAACTGAGAAAGGAGTACATCAAGGCTGTATATTGTTATCCTGCTTGTTTAGCTTATATAGTACATCATGGAAATACCAGACTGGATGAACTACAAGCTTAAATCAAGATTGCGGGGAGAAATATTGGTAACCTCAGATACACAGATGACACCACCCTTATCACAGAAAGTGAAGAAGAACTAAAGAACCTCTTGATGAAAGTGAAAGAGGAAAGTGAAAAAGCTGGTTTAAAACTCAACATTCAAAAAGTGAAGATCATGGCATCTGGTGCCATCACTTCATGGCAGATAGATGGGGAAACAGTGAGAGACTTTATTTTTTGAGGGCTCCAAAGTCACTGCTGATGGTGACTGCAGCCATGAAATTAAATGACTTTTGCTCCTTGGAAGAAAAGCTGTGACAAACCTAGACAGCATATTAAAACGCAGACATATTACTTTGCCAGCAAATGTCCATCTAGTCAAAGCTATGGTTTTTCCAGTAGTCATGTATGGATGTTAGAGTTGGACTATAAAGAAAGCTGAGCGCCAAAGAATTGATGCTTTTGAACTGTGGTGTTGGAGAAGACTCTTGAGAGTCCTTTGGACAGCAAGGAGATCCAACCAGTCAATAGTAAAGGAAATCAGTCCTGAATATTCATTGGAAGGACTGATGCTGAAGATGAAGCTCCAATACTTTGGCCACCTGATGCAAAGAACTGACTCAATGGCAAAGACCCTGATGCTAGGAAAGATTGAAGGTAGGAGGAGAAGGAGACAACAGAGGATGAGATGGTTGGATGGCATCACTGACTCGATGGACATGAATTTGAACAAGTTCCAGAAGTGATGGACAGGGAAGCATGTCCATGCTGCAGTCAATGGGGTTGCAAAGAATCAGACACGACCGAGCGACTGAACTGAAGTGTCATGGTGTCTGGCCTTACTTTTAGGTCTTTAATCTGTTTTGAGTTTATTTTTGCATATGGTGTTAGGGAGTGCTCTAATTTTATTCTTTTGCATGTAGTTGCCCAGTTTCCCAGAAGCGCTTATTGAAGAGATTGTCTTTTCTCCATTGTACATTCTTTGTCACAGATTAATTGTCATAGATTATTGACCATAGGTGCATGGGTTTATTATTGGGGTTTATATCCTATTCCATTGATCTATATTTCTGTGTTTGTGCCAGTATCATACTGTTTTGATCACTGTAGCTTTGTATTAGTCTGCAGGCAGGGCCTCTGATTCCTCCAGCTTGTATTCTTTCTCAGAATTGCTTTATACATTTGGGGTCTTTTGTGTTTCCATACAAATTTAAAAAAATTTTGTTCTGTGAAAAATGCCTTTGGTAATTTGATAGTAGTTACACTGAATCTACAGATTGCCTTGGGTAGTACAGTGATTTTGACAATATTGATCTTTCCAATCTAAGGAAAGATCTTTCCATCTATTTGTGTCACCTTTACTTTCTTTCATGAACATCTTATGGTTTTCAGAGTACAAGTCTTTTGCCTCCTTCAATAGGTTTATTCTTAGGTGTTTTTTTTTTTTTTGATACAATGGTAAATGGGATTGCTTCCTTAATTTTTCTTTGTATTTCTATTATACATGTAAGACAACAGTATAATAGCAAACTAATAACATGGTCACCAAAGCAGTTCAAGCACCCTCAAGGTCCAATACTCTGTTTGCTATGATGTGTTTTGTTTTGTTTTTTAACATTATTATCTAGTTCATAAATAATACTATCTTCATAAAAGAGTGCAGATACAATTTCAATTTCTTCTCCAGTGCTAATGGTAACTGAATGACTTTTAAAAGTACAAAATAGGATGGGGAACACATGTACACTCATGGCAGATTCAAGTCAATGTATGGCAAAACCAATACAATATTGTAAAGTAAAATAAATTAATAATTAAAAAAATACAAAATAACTTAAATTTTAAAAAACAAGCAAAAAAAAAAAACTATCACTGTTTGCAGATGACATGATATTGTATATAGAAAATCCTCAAGATGCTGCCAGAAAACTGCTAGAGTTCATCAATGAATTCGATGAAGTTGCAGAATACAAAAGTAATACACAAAAGTCTCTTGTATTCCTATACACTAAAAAAAGTGAAGCTGGCTCATTATAAATGGTTGATTATTTATTGATTCATATCAATAAATCATTTACAACTCAGAGCAGATCCAGAGCTCAAAGAGCATTACCAAATTCCTTTCTCTACACTCCTTCTCTAGGTTGTCTCAAGCCCTATGCTAGTTCTCTTGGGTTTACAAAATAGTATAGCATTTTAGATCTCATATTCTTAAAGTAGAGCATTTTGAACCAGAGTCCTGGAGTTCATCTTCATTTGCATCATCTGAGACCATATGCTTACTTCTGAACTAATCACTGTGGTCAGATAAATGTGCAACTTAAAAGGCTGGATTGTGGCTGTTTTTAAGTCAGTCACTGCAACAAAGGAAATGAGATATGTTGACTGACTGGGAATGAAGTCCCACCCAAATCCTGCCTGGGAATGTGGAGAAAACTCTGGGTCCTCTTATAAGGAAGGAAGAGGGTAGATATTAGGCAGCAAAGCAGATGTCCATTTTAATGTCATCATATATATGGTAATTTTTTAGACATAACAGATAAATCAATATTTTAAAATTCTAAGTATAATGAAGAATTTGATGTAAAGAAGTTCTGTCATGTTCTTTAGGTGATTCAGTGTACATATGTTTAGTTCAATTATTAGACTTATTGTCACACATTTGATTGTCCCAGGTTTCACATTAACTCTTAGACTCTTTGTGAGCCCACCTGCACAGACACAGGAAATCCAGGATTATTGGATGCCCATGTATTTTCTAAGGTCTGTAGGAAAACACTAGGTATCCAGAAATCATTTTTGAAGTGATTACTTGACTGCATTTTTCTTAGACCCAACATTTTTACCAAGGATTCTGCATGGTTGCCATCCTTGCTGATGAATATCTGTCATGTTTGAAGTCATTGAAATTAGAAGGTAACTACCATAGATAATATCGTTACCAGTTAAAAAAAAAAAAAAAGACATCTGGGAGCTGCCCTGCCACTCATGGGTAGGCCTTTGTGGGTGGTTGTTGTGCATGAACCATTTTACAGAATACCAACATCCGAAAACCTGCTCTGTGACCATGAGGGATCAAGACCAAACAAGATCACTCCATAATCATGTCTAAATACAAACAAGAACATGAACATTATCTAGCCCACAAATATGACGACACACTTCTCTATCCTGGCTAATATGAATGACTGCTCTTTGTTTACCAGTTATCAGTTCAGTTCAGTTGCTCAGTTGTGTCCAACTCTTTGCGACCTCATGGATTGCAGCATGCCAGGCTGATTCATCCCACCCACCCCTTACTTTCCTTCCCCTTTAGTATCCATGAATTTATTCTCTGCATATGTGTGTCTATTTCTGATTTGGAGTAAGATCATCTATACCATTTTCAACTCTACCACCCTCTTAGCAAGATGCCCATAGTTCCACATTGCTGGGTTTTCTTCTTGTTGCAACAAACAATGAACCTTTTCAATGACTGTGATGAAGAAGGACATGAAGGTATGTTCCTCGTCTTTGGCTGGTGGGCATTAAAACTAGTAAGTTAGGAACTCAGTGTTTTCATTTTCAGGAAGCAAATAGAATGCTATTATGAATTCCACTCAGTTGCCAGGATTGGAGGTAGGGAATTCTTACTTGGGCCCTAGTGTTCAATAGGTTAGCAACAAAGCTTTTTCACTCAAATACTGATGGCCAGTCAAGCCCTGAGTTCCCTGAGTTTAAATCTAAGACTCCAAGAGAAGCTATTTCAATAGAGTCACCTACACTATCATCTCCTGAGTACTGCTTACACTGCCTGTGACCATCACTGTTGATGCTGATTTTTTGGTATATATCTTCATTTATACATCCGGGCAAAGATGCCTTTTCAAGGTAGGAAAAGGTATTGGGGATTGGTAGGGCCCCAAAGTACAATTGATTGAGTCCTAAAGTATTGTAATTTTAGAAATTCATACACACACACACACACACATTCACACAGACATTTCACTAGGGTGCTTCAGTCGCTCAGTCGTGTCCAACTCTTTGCGACCCCATGAATGGCAGCACGCCAGGCCTCCCTGTCCATCACCAACTCCCGGAGTTCACTCAGACTCACGTCCATTGAGTCTGTGATGCCATCCAGCCATCTCATCCTCGGTCGTCCCCTTCTCCTCCTGCCCCCAATCCCTCCCAGCATCAGGGTCTTTTCCATTGAGTCAACTCTTCGCATGAGGTGCCCAAAGTATTGGAGCTTCAGTTTTAGCATCATTCCTTCCAAAGAAATCCCAGGGTTGATCTCCTTCAGAATGGACTGGTTGGATCTCCTTGCAGTCCAAGGGACTCTCAAGAGTCTTCTCCAACACCACAGTTCAAAAGCATCAATTCTTCGGCGCTCAGCCTTCTTCACAGTCCAACTCTCACATCCATACATGACCACAGGAAAAACCATAGCCTTGA